>NDFZ01004620.1:0-30315 GCA_002192655.3 Mamestra configurata | reverse complement strand
TCCCCCCCCCCCCTCCTCTCCGAAACAACTGAGTCTAAAATTATTTTAAAAAAAATGCAGAATAGTACTTTACCTACAGATTACAGAAAAACCTATAAGAAAGTCAATAGTTTTAAAATAATATGTTACGAAAATGAAATTCGTTCGGAACCCTTTGAATGCGAGTCCGACTCGCACTTGGCCAGTTTTTTTTTCCAATAGATTAAGTTAGTGGCGATTTTATCACTGAAGTTGCTCCATAAAACATATAAATTGGAACCGTTAGTGGTTTTATTGATTTAGTTACAAAGCCAACGTTTTTGCCCTTAGGTGAAATAAATTGCTTATTGGTGTTTCAGAACACAAAAATAAAAGTAGTTGCTAAAATAAAACTGATGACTTACAAAGCCAATTCTACGAAATAATTCCAGAATTCTGCTTGATTCCAAATTGAATCTTATTGAACATCAATTTGATAAAGATACAAGCACATTTTGTGCTTAACAATCTATTTGACTCTTAATGAAAACCATGTTTGTTACATGATTAAGCAAAGACAAATCAGCAATGTTTTGCAAAAACTTTCTTGTTGAACTTGTTCACATCGTAATGAAAAATGGAAACTACGATTTGGTTGAGTTTCAGCTGAAAGACGTCTACTGGTGTACATCAGGCCTGTGATAAAGCATCGATAACATCGACTGAACATCGTCAGATTATAGCAGTCCACTTTTAGGCCTCTCTAATCAGTTTTAACTATCATCCTGGTGCTACTGGCCACTCTGCAGTGGTGGTCGGGCGAGGACATCCGATACATTGACGGCGCGATGACGCATCGTGTGGCCTCGCTCATCGCCCCATCTAGCCTGTCTTCAACAAGAGACCGTGATCCCGTAGCTTTAATTTTTTTTTAATAATGGGGAATCATCAAATGGCTTCATCCGCTCTGGGTGGAGCAGAAGGGCGTGTCAGACTCTTACTGACTTAAACCCATCCGTGTTCCTTCTAAAGCCCTTTGCGTTCCAGGGCCGCGGTGACTCTTTCGAACAAATTCCGCAACCCTGGCAGCCTTTGGCCCTAGCGGGCCCCGTCTTCTATGCTGACATCTCTTTGAGCCGCGCGTGAAACACAACGCGCCATCGACCCGGACCTGGTGGTGATCGGACAGCGAGCCACCCAACGCTCGCCGTCCGCAGGCCCGCGCCTACGGTTGCCGGGGATCGCCCTGCGCCTCCCGACGCCCGAGGTTTCTATATCTGCAGCTAGCAGAATGGGTCGACAACTTTTAATTTACGTTCTTTGTTCGTGTATTTTGCCTAGTTAATAAGTACATTTAAATTTATGTAATTTTCTGAGCCCCACAGAATTCGGATGCTGTTGTCAAGCTAAACTGATTACTAAAGGTCTCCTCTATGAATCCATTGACACGAACTCAATATTATCATTATGTTTTCCAATTTTGTTTTCCTCCCGAATATATTTGAATACACGGCCGGATTTAATTTAAAGTTGGCTCAGTTGTGTGAGGGCTTTCGATAAGGTTTAGGGAAAATAATAATATGGGCACTCCTTCCCTATCCATTGGTGTATGTAATAAAAGCCAGTAGAGGTTTATGTTAATATTACATTATTTTGTACTACATTTTGCCCTCGACTATGCTCCGGAGCCTGTTGTACAGAAACCGTGCAATAATTCGTGATAAAAACAGCACAAGACAGCGAATGACTTCCGTAACCTTCATCCCTATCGCAAACTGATAAAACCACCTCTAATTTCCCTACATTTAAGTATATGAATTTAAAGTAACAACTCAATTATGACCATTAAGTATAAATGTAAAGACTCATGTAAAAATTTTGAAATCCTATATGCATGAAATATTTTATTTTTATTAAGTATATGATTGCAACTTAAATTTCAACGTTTTGAAGTAAGAAAATTGGCTTTTTGATCACCATCCACAGCCCGGCTTTGCCCACTGCTGAGCATTAGTGCCTTTTGCGCGCGACAACCTCATCAATTTCCAGAAATCACCTATTAGATTCAAACAAACAAACAATATTTTTTTTTGTATTATTTTAGTTGAGATCATGTTGAAAATACAATATTCTTTTCTATGAAATCCATTACAGTGAGCAGGTACAATTTAATCTATGAACATCTCAGTTAACTTGAATGTTTCATATCACGAATTTTTTCAAATAGAAAAATAAATAACGTATCGAAGAGGCATTTATCTAAGATGGCCGAATGGTTTCGAATATTATATTTACTGTCACGTAATGCCTATAAAACTAAACGACCCGTTTATGTCTTTACTTATCTTGATAAATATTAATGAAAATAATATAAAAATGTATGAATGTGTCTACAGGGTTAATTTTCAACGACTCGCTATTATATTCCAGGTATAAGGTATCACTCAAAAACCTCATTTATAAAATTCAATTGCAGAAAACAGTTGATCCCTATATTTTAGGTAGGTACCAAGTTACCGTTAACTACTGATTTCGATCTTCGATGGAAAAATTAACCATGTATACCACAAAAATAATGTTCTGCATGCTGCCGGACGTAAAAGAATAGCACTATCCCATCACTTCCCGTGGGTGTCGTAAGAGGCGACTAAGGGACTCTCCAGAGAATGGGCAGCAGCATTACATAGCTCATTACAAGCTCTGTACATTGCAACAGCTACACTGCGATCGCCAACCTGCTTGTCAAGCGTGGCGATTATGGCAAACCCCCCATTTGAGAGAGGCCAATGTCCAGTAGTGGACGTCTTTCGGCTGATATGATGAGGACAAAAATAAGAAATGTATACCTGTGCTCGGCTTCTGAAATCTGTACAATGATATACACTCATTTAACAGCTAACCGCGATTGTTACGTCGACAATATTGAAGCAAAATTTCCTCATAAACCTGAATTTTCAGAAGTGCTGCTCAAGGAACCGGGCCAATTTTATCACTACATAAAAACCAATGTAGATAAACTAGGGTTATGAGACTCAGTCTTATTACGACGGATAATCGCGAAATGAAATCGCTTGCCATCTTAGGTATTACATTAGTCCTATCGGATAATCAAGAAACTAATTACTTACTCCCTCAGTTTCATCTTTCTCTTCCCTTTGAGAGCAAGACGCTAACAGAATGTCGTCGGCACAGCATTATCTTTGACGTCTAGTAGTGGCAGGCAGACGGTCTTTGAATCTTGCTATCCTTACTATGTTGCTAATTATGTAGCCTTTAGAAGGCCGTATAGAATCTTGTCAAAGGGGGATATCAGATATTAATATTTTACTATAAGCTGACCCGCGGATTCACACGGGTACAATTTAATTGCCAATGATTTTTTTTTCTTTTTTTTTAAACCTATTATTGTTTAGGGGCCTTTATCAAAGAAATGCCAGCCCCATCCATGCCAGTGATTTAGAAAAACACAAAATAAACAGCCCGATCGGTTGAGGCGCTCTCAAGTTTTAGTTCGTCTCATAGGTACATGCGGCAATTGTATTTTATTTGTTACATAATTGATGTTTTGCATTTTTTATGGATGGGAAATCATCAAATGAGTTCTTCCGCTCTAGGCGGAGCGGGAGGGAGTATCAGACTCTTACTGACTAAAACCTATCCTCCTAATGCCCTTTGCGTTTCAGGGCCGCAGTAATTCTTTTAAACCAATTTCGCAACCGGCTCTGACCCCAGCGGGCCCCGTCTGTTATGCTAACATTTCTTTGAGGCGCTCGTGAAACACAACGCGCCATCGAACCAGTGGCATGAGTTCTTAAGTTATATTTAAGAACTCATGCCACTGGGTCGACGGTCGAATGACAGTGGGTACCTACAGAAATGGTCACAATAGAAACACTTGGTAAGTAAATAACAAACGAACGCATACCTAGTGATAACAAAATAATACTACTAACATAACTAAATTATAATACAGTAGCTGCCGCCCGTGGCTGCGGCCGCGTAAGAAATCGTAAATGTCTATTCGTGTGCTAAGTTTCATCCTTATACGTTCAGCCTTGAAAACGTAAAAACACACACTTTCGCATTTATAATATTAGTTAGGATTGTTGGAAAGCATAATTTGCTTATTAAGTTTTAGTGAGTTTAAATGCTTGGAGTTTCCTTGCGTGATCGAATCAGGAATGATGATATCCGCAAGAGAACCAAGGTTACCGACGTAGCCCGAAGGATCGCCATACTGAAGTGGCAATGGGCAGGTTATATTGCTCGCAGAACAGATGGTCTACGGAGCCGCAAAGTTCTGGAGTGGCGACCGCGTACCGGAAGGCCTCCCACAAGGTGGACCGATTGGTGAGGGTTGCGGGTAGCCGATGGATGGGAGACGCACAGGACCGGATCTTGTAGCGGCACTTGGGGGTGGCCTATGTCCAGCAGTGGACGTCTTTTGATATGATGATGATGATGATGATGAGTTTAAATCCATATTTGACTGGATTTTATTAATACTACATTGCTCTTCTTAACTAAATAAAGAAGTTACTTTAATGATTACTCAGTAATCCAACAACAACTGTAAAATACGCACATGCAAGGCATACGTGTTGTGGTTCAAATATTTGATTCTATGAACAGTTTTATTTTGAGTTTTCCTCCATTCTCCAAAAACCGGTATCTAAATAAGCTTTTAAAATAATGTATTCCAACATTTATTACGAAGCATTCCGATTTTATTTATGTACGAGTATACTACGTAATTTACTTTAGTTATTCCGACGTATGAAAGAAACGGATATAAAATGAAGAGAAATATCATCATCAGACTGCTGTCCTCGCAACCAGACAAAGTGAAGCAGTAAAACGATTTTATCAGAAAAGCCAAGATATGTGGTATTTCAACAATCGCTACCGCTGATAGAATTATTTTTCAGGGACTTCATATTATCATTGGTCTAATTTATATGAACCTAGCCACGCTACATCTTACGACGTAGTTATCACTCCAGGGGCTCCCTACTACGACGTCCTAAAACTGTCATGATTCCGGTGTGACAGAGCTTAAAGGGATAGTGCTATTCAATAGCTCTATTCCTTTCTCAAAAAAAACGGAATCATAATGGCATTAGCTTTGAAGTACAGGGGGCCCGATTCCGCTCTAAGTGGGAGACGGAGCTATACATAGCGAATATCACTATGCCGTTTACATAATCGGAATTGGATGGCATTGGCATGCCATAGTAGGGCCCTTTCCACCGTTTGTTCTGCAAGCAATGTGCACGTCTGGCCAGTGTCAGATTAAGCAAACGCGGGGCCTGCAGCAAATTTTACTAAGTGGCCCTCTCCTAATACGCCGCGGGATTCTTAAGAAGCGCCTGAGCCCACAGGTTTTGCTGCTTAGATTTCATACGTTATGATCGCTTGAATGAAAACAAAGAAAAAGAGTTTATGTACGCGAAGTAAGACCATAAAAAATAAACAAAATAAGAGGCTTATACAGTTTGGGAAAATAGGCTATCGCAGAGTATGGTAGGTCTAAGGATTCGCGTTTAAGACAAGAACCATGGTGCTGGTTTTTAGCTTGGCTACTCTTGCTATATGGCTAATCCGGCACTGTGCCTGGCATTTATTTCAAATATTTTGGTGATTCAGCGAACCTCCACAATACTGATTCGATGACGCTAGGACACTTCAATCATGCCCTCTACATTGCCTTTTCGGTAACTGAGCTGAAAGAAAAAGTTAAATCACATTGCAGCTTAACTGAGGCGCAGTAAACCATTATGGATTAGCCTCTTTAATTGAGGTGGATTAAAACAGTCTCCACAAGCGAAGATATTTTTAGAACGTTTGGCGCAGTTGCGCTATCAACTTTCCCGATAAACCGACTTCAGTTTTGTTTTGTTTTTTTTTAAATAAAACTTTGCCCCACACAAGGATTCGCCTTTATCGTTAGTGCGTTTACAAATATACAAAGTCACATACACAAACAGCCAGACCAGGAACAACTATTTATAGGACATACAAACCAGCCCGCTTGTGGCTCTGTCTGAGTCGAGTTTCAGCAGTATGTTTTGCGCGAATGTGACGCATATCTTCCTTGCATAACTTTTGAAATTTTGTTTATTTTATTTTTTGGTACGCGTCTCGCTTGGCGCAAATAAACTCTTTTCCTTTATTTTTTTTTCTATTTGTTTGGTGCCGGAACCGAACCTGCGCTGCGACCCACAGCGCAGCAACCAATCGCTCAACCACTGCGCCAACCGTTCAATTATATGAATACTAGCTTTAGTATTATTAATACTGTGGCTTCACGTGACGTATCCCCCAGAAACCGTATAAATACTGCACACAATTACTTAAAACTTCTGTATGTATGGTTCTGTATTATGTTGGACGTAAAAGAATTGCACCATCCCAACTCTTCCCGTGGATGTCGTAAAAGGCGACTAAGGGACTCGCCAGAGAATGGGCAGCAGCATTATAGCAACAGCTACACTGCGATCGCCAACTCACCTGCCAAGCGTGGCGATTATGGCAACCCCCCCCCCCCCTCTTTGGGGGAGGTCTTTGCCCAGCAGAGGACGTCATTATGATAATGTCAATGACTTAAAAACAACAAATATGGATTAACACTTTGCCACTACTGGGATCCAGCAGATGTATTTGGCTGTTTGGCACATGCTGAGCTTCTATATTTAACAGTTTATTTACACACATTTAACAAAAACATAAGAAGAAGGAAACATTAAAATAGGTACAAAGGTGATGCTTATTTCTAAAGAAATATCTTCCAGCATACCTGCGAAAGGAGAGTCGAATAAAATAAGAGATGTAGACGTCGTGTGTAAAAGTTAGACTTACGTAGAAAAAAGACAGAAATCTTTAAATATAACATAATATACATCAATATGACTGAAAATACTATCATACTAATACATACTACTTTAATAATAATATATACTTTAAATATGCAACTATGATGGTACCGAAAGGTAGTGTTCTGTCACTCTTCTTTTAAAAACTGAAAGAGTTTTGCAGTCCCTAATGTCAGGCTGCAGTGCATTCCACAACCGTACCGCGTGCACAGTAATTGTGTAGGAATAAAAATAGCTAGTTAGAGTTTTCTTAATGCAGGAAATCTATATAATCAGGAAAAAATGCACTCAGAATTTCCACTTTCCAGCATTCCATTCAGATTCGAGAACCCCGGGCTGCCTAAACAGATTACATGTGCTCATGCACAAGTCTAAGAGACTAAGATCCCAGAGCCTCCATACCTCTCTTATTTTCTCACTAACAAAATGTGTGCGATAAAGTAGTGTTAGTATTACTTTTAACATACGCGTACCTCCTAGCTTAGGCCGATGGCTGATTTCAAGGTATCAGGTGCCAAAGTCATAAAATCACTTTTGTAGTGAAACATCTATAGCCGCGGGTAAAACCGATTGTTGGTGTGGCGACGCGTTGCCTCGATATAAGATGGTATATGGATATATATATAAAGTCTATATGTATTATTTTTCACTATTCCATATTTAGTTCCTGTCGTAATCTGTTATTTTATGCATACTCGTATTACTTGTACAGAATAATTTCGATGTTTCACATCTGCCAGGCCTCCCGTGACGGCTCACAATTTTTTTTTTAGTCTGGGTGCTGATTGAACAATATTCTATAAAACATACATGTAGTATGTTTTACAGAATACTGTTAAATAAATTAGTAATTACATAATATTTTAACGACTAATTAGTCATTATAATAGTCACCACCTCGAGTGAGATCCAATTCACAAGACTGAAATTTGGGCACAGTTTATTTAGTAGGTGCAATAAGGAAAACTAAAGGCTGCCAGGATTTGGGAGGATGCAAAACTACCTCCTTGACTACTGAAACAGCTTTCATACAACACAAGAGAAAATATTAGACGTCGACCGTAGCTAACAGGTATGCCTATGTTAAAAGTACATACCTACTAACACTACTCTATTCTAAATATTTTGTTAGTGAGAAAATAAGGGACGTCTGGCAGCTCTGGGATCTCAGTCTATAACGAATCAACAGAAAAGGTTTGTACGTTCCTAACTCGAAATTCTTAGAAGTTTCTCAAAGTAACATGAATGGGATGTGCACGGAGAAAGGTTGTCACCTTGTGCCTGCTTTATCAGGGGAGAAAAACATTTGAGTAACGTTGATTTTATTTTTAACTTATGTTTTTTTTTTTAATTTAACGTACAAATTTTTATATAAATGGCCCAGTGCGCGTAAATAAAAAAAAATCTTTGCATGCAAGTTTAACTTACTTACCTTGACATATTCTTTTTTAAAAACGGAATCTACCTTTTGTTGAAATTTTAAATACCTACCTAATACGTAATACTAAAAATTCACTCAATGCTCATAGGCGGTGTTTGTGCAGGTACAGACAAAACGTTACTACAATATATCGCCAACTGAATTTTCGACGCTAAACTACGACAATAAATATAGTTCACCACAACTCGTCTTCATTTGATAAAAGAATAAGTCTCCTTCAAATTCAGAAATATCTCAAAGTTTATGTGCCCAATTTTCTGAAACAGCAAATTTTGAGAGAATTTTGTTTATTTATTTTTTACAGGTTTCCCGTAATTTTAGGATAGCTGGGAACCCTAGAACAGAGCAAATCAGGAACTGCATTTTATTTTCATTTCAGTATTTAATTCAAAATATTAGCGTCCAAGACCAAACGCAATAAATTAGGCCTCCATAGCACTAGCAATGTATTGAATGTAATTTACCATAATTACCAAATCCAATGTAGAAAAGTATTTGAGTAGTTGTTAAAAACGTTACAGCATTTATTTTGTTTAAACTCACGCCTTTTCCCCATAGAAGTGCACTGAAACTAAAATAACCGGCCAGGAGCGAGTCGGACTCTCACATGAAGGGTTCTTTGCCTGAAACCGAAAAAAATCACGTTTCTTATATGGGAACCCCCTTTAACTTTAATTTGTATTGTATCTATGTATCTTCGGAACTAATAGAGAGAGAAATATGTTTGTCAGTGTGTTAGAACGAGAACAGAAGTTCTGTTCTTCTTATGCAAAAAAACGAAAAGGCCTTATGTTGATATCTATATATATTGTTATAGCGGCAACAGAAATACACACTCTGTCCAATTTGAACTGTCTACCTATTGCCTTATTATTGCCGGTATCACGTATTACACTTTTCTTAAGCATTCTAAGTAGGTAAGTACTCAAGCATCTTATAACGCTAAATTCAGAACAGTTTAAGACCACTTAACCCTATAGATTGTAAGCTCCTTTTCTTCATCAATCCATCGAATTTTGCAAATGTTATGCTATTGTTAGCCCAGTTTAGCCTCTGAAAAGATTAGTGCTAGACGCTACGCTATACGGGGAACTAGCTACTTGTTTGTTTGTGGACAAACTAAGATGCATGGGCGCTTACAGTGTGGACAGGATGGGACAGAATGTCACACATTTCCAGCTGTGAAACTTGCACTAAGTTTAAGATGAATGTGATGTTACAACACACTGTTGTCGGTGGTACTTAGTCTGCAGCTTGCAGTTTGACTGCCCTGTTGGTCGAGTGGTTAGTGACTCTGACTGCTAAACTGGGGGTCGTGGGTTCGATTCCCACCCAGGACAAATCTTTGTGTGATGAGCATGATCATTTGTTCTATGTCGGGTGTAATTTGTCTATAATATGTATGTATTTAGAAATATTAGTATATTTATCAGTTGTCTGGTTGCCATAGCACAAGCTCTGCCTAGTTTGGGATCGGATGACCATGTGTGATTTGTCCCAAAATATTATTATTATTATTATTATTATAGCTTATTGTATGTTGTAATTCTTAACTTCTTAACAGATGATTACCGAGCAGTTGTAATACATAAGTACATATATTTACGCCTTACGGATTGGTTTCTCAATTGAAAGACAGTTTTTTTATTCAAACATTTGAAAGTGTTTTTTTTTCCAAATTCGTTTCACATTACACTTCAAAAGTTGTTTTTTAAAGAGGGTTCGTTGATTTTTTATGGTTCAGGTTTGAGCTAGTAAAAAGTGAACAGGAAAATATTAAAATACCATCAAGACAAAGTATTCAAAAAATCAATGATGAATCGTGCCTTGATAAAAAGAAAAAAATACACCTGTTAAAAAAATAATTAATTGTACAAAAAGGGTCTCCCCCTTTTTGTTCAATATATTTTTGTGACATTTCAATCAACTTTATGAACCAATAGTAGCGAGCCATCGTCAGAAAGTCACGCCTTTAAATCTTATCTCCGTGATTGGATATTTAAATTGTTAACAGCTTTCAATACTTTGCCTTGAACCAAAAATTTCGAACAAAACAGAAAACTGGTAGTTTCTTTCGAGATCAGGCATCTTCCAATAAACACACTATTGCCAAATCTCTTGGCAATATTGCCGGCTTACCAGAAACATGGAGTACCGACAACTTATTACCTCATATTGAATTCAAAAAGAAAATATGCTGTCATTCTTTGGCGCTTTTTGAATCAAGCGCTGAGATCCTCTCGACATGCTTATAACGGATCTTAACATTTTGGAAAAATATTTTGAATAATAATATTATTATAACGACGAACATTGAATATGTAAATTTTATAAAATCTCAAGATCCGGTACGCAAAACATGTTTTTGATTTGATAAAAACGTTTTACTTTTATCAATATTTCGATTGAATAAGTTTTGATTCGATTTTCCTTCCAACTTAAGGTTACTTTAAGAGTGAACGTCTCGAAATCGGTTTTCTAAAATCTTCTATTTGTAAGTACAAATAGAAGATTTCAAATTGATTTAAAGAGTCTTAAGATAAAAGTGACTGAGATAAATGTTTTATGACTTCTTTGTAGATCAGAATATTTATGAAATGTTGAAACTCGTGGCTAAACAATAACAGCCGCACGGGTCGAACTTCAAGGTTAAGCTACGCTTGCCGAGGTCTGTCCGTGGATGGGTCCATCAATAACATACCAAGTTTCCTCCGTGTGCCTAAGAAAGCACGTAAACCCGTTGGTCCCAGCTTCCATTTGAACATCTCTTCCAGTTGTAACGGGTAGTCAGAAGCCAGAAACTCTAACACCAGTCTTGCCAAATGGTATCCATATATCTATATACGAATATAATAAAGCTGAAGAGTTCATTTGTTTGTTCGAACGCGCCAATCTCTGGAACTACTGGTCGGATTTGGAAAATTATTGTTGTATATAATAGCCACATTCGTGAGGAAGGACTATACGGAACGCGAAAAGACGGGATGTGCGCGTACGAAGTCGCGGGCTAGTAGTATCTATAAAGGCAATCGCTTCACGTAAAATATAATATATCTATCAAAATTTGATGCGTAAAAAAGTATTCCAAATGTTCAGTTGACAATTTATCGAGAGTTTACAATCTCTCAGGTTATTTCATAATCTTACGGAGTTTGCCATTTTCCGATGACATAAACAAGCTTTAAAATTTCGTTTCATTCGGTTCTAATATATGGGGAGGTATTTTATTATAACATTTTAAACAGTACCCCATGAAAGCGCGAGGACATACAATCTCGCTACACACTCCGACACAAATCAAGATTAAACATTACGAATACTCGACTAAAAATACATTCAACAAGTGCGTATGTGATGTCCATAAAAATATATAACAAACTACCTGAACGAATAAAAAAGAAGATAAATTAAACATATTCACAAAAAAAAAAAAAAAAAAATTGAAAAATGCTACTTTGGTAAAAAAAAAATATTTAAATGATAAAATATAAGGTATAAAGAGTCCCTCATACCTATAGTATTATTTGATTTATTTTAAATATAAGTTTAGCTATTTAAAACTTCCTCTCGCCTACATATATTAGTTTTTTGCTGTGCCCGACAGGGTCCATAATGATCACAATTTATTTTTTAAATTTACCTCCTAAGTACACATTGTGGAATGCAAATAAAGTATTGAGTATTGAAAGATTTGACACTTTAGCTAGTCCGAAACCTAGTTGAACTAATTCATGTCTATTTATAGTAACATAATTATGTCTATCACCTCGTTTACTACAAATGTATAGATTTTTTCTAACATACATAAATATACAAGACCCATAGCAGCTATTCCTTCAAAAAAAAAAAAAACATGTGTATTGGCAAGTCACGATAGGACCCCAAAACGTGTATGGTACGACGATTCATCTTTACAATACGAACGAAGAAGAGACAATTTTGCTTTTCAGAAGTAAAACAACTTCACATTTTATATCTTCGAAGATATAAAATCTGAAGGTGTAAATGTTACCGAAAAATTACAGACTCTGTAAGATTGTAATAAATCTTTGTTATAATTTAATTGTACGATATTTTATGAAAAAATCGTTTTGTGTAGAATAAATTCCATCCAAATTCAATAGTTTCCAATATATTCGTGTCTTACTGAGAACAAATAGTTTACAATTTAATGCGATATTTTATAATCTTACGACATTTGCAATTTTCGAGTGACATAAATATTAATTTCTGAAAAATATTTTAAATCTTTACCAACTTCAGCAAGATAGATATTGTGGCTTTCGCGGCGCCTAAAACATTACCTATATTATTTTTCTTGAAACTAATTGGACTGACGTTGAAAAATTGACGAAAAATATTCTTGTATCTACTATGAAAAAACATTATAGTTATGCTTTCTCTATTTTTTAGAGTAGATAAATAAGATATTATGCTAAACAAAAGACGAGCAAGATTTAATGAGTTATATCTTTGATTAAATTACATGTTATTTCCAAAACAAACCAGTAAAACTGCATTTTTGGTAATGGGTGTGGTGGGGTCCTACTGCTGTTGCCAAAATGAATGTATAAAAATATTAAGAAGTACAAATTAATAACAAAGAATGGTTTCTATCTCTGCGCCATATATCCATCTTTGAAAAATGCAAGCAACATTATTCCAAGGGCTAGAGAGTGGACTAGATAAACTTAAATCTTCGAATTCCTACCGCAGACAGGCACGACGAGACAATGCAACAACGAAGCGATATCGCTTTCTATCAACATCTAAAGGAAACATGTCTTCTCAGTTTCGTGTTGCACCTGTTTGTGGTAGCTATTATACAGGTTAAGGTGTGCGTGGATTGCCAAATTCGAAAGTATGAGAATAAACGAAAAACACTCATAATGGAGTCTCGAGCCCGATTTTGATGTTAACTAAAACTGCTTCATTGGGTTTTTGAAAAATCGATATTCCTAGCCAGGAACAAGTTGATTAAAAAAACACACTATCCGATAGTGTCGCTAATAAGGATCAAATTCTGGGAACTAATTATATGCAATGTGTAACAGAATAAACGCAATATATCATAAGGGGTCATTGTACTCATTATTATGACCCCTTAAGATGTATATGGTGACGGGCGGGTGTTTTGGGGGACTGTCTTTATGTAGAACTTTGACGTTCAAAGAGTGCTGGCACCCAGCCTAATTTAAATAAATGACTTTTGATTTTGATTGCGTTTATTCTGTTACACGTTGTATAGTAACCTAAAGGAAAGTTGTGATTTTAACAAAATACTTTAGATATTAATTTAAAAATGTATATTATTAAGGAGATATTTTTTTTCAAAATCTATGATGCAATTTTAGTTTTCATCAACATGGGACCCGAGAATCTACAACTGCGTCAATGAATTTTTGAAAAAAAAACATCACACACGGTTTAGGAAGGTTGGTTTCATCAGAAATTTAAAAAGTAATTTGATCCGAGAGTTATTATTTATAATGAGCACTTTCCTTTTTTTCCATGTGTTGTTACTTCCCAGAATTTGATCCTTACTAGCAACACTGTCAGATGGTGTGATAATACAGGGGAAAACTAAAACTGCTTTGGATTTTTATAAAATCGGGCTCGAGACTTCAGTGTTTTTGGTAATCCTCATAGTTTCGGATTTAGCCATCCACGCACACTTTGAAAATTCACCCGTATGTAAAGCGTTATTTTTGAAGACCCAAAACTTCCAATACGTGCTTGTGCTCAATACTTTTTTTTTTTAAGGATGGGAAATCATCAAATGACTTCTTCCGCTCTGGGTGGAGTGGAAGGGCGTGTCAGACTCTTACTGTCTAAAACCCATCCGTGTTCCTTCTAAAGCCCTTTGCGTTCCAGGGCCGCGGTGACTCTTTGAACAAATTCCGCAACCCTGTCAGAATTCTGCAACCCTGGCAGTTGTGCTCAATACTTACAGTCTTTAAAATGATCACTACAGCAAACCAATCCCTTAGGAACTTGATCAACTAGAACTTTCCTTGGAACAATGTTCACGCTTAACCGGTTTTATGGTTCGTTTTGAACATAAACGTATTTTACAGAAGACACGTAAACCGGGGAACGATTGTTATCACATAAAAATGGTCGTTCGAAATTTTTGGAATGTTATAAATTGACTTTACACGTTTGTTTAATTTGGTTTGCGTTGCGAAGCTCATAATAATTTCAAGATCATTCAAATTTTCAACTCAATATAATTATTTTTTACAGTAATCAGCCGCAGGTACCTTCATGTAATAAATATCACTTTACCATTTTTTTAAAACAAGCTTTTATTTAGCGGCCATATTGAATTTTTTATAATTTATTAACTTTGGTTTCTACTCTTCAAGCCCTTTCGTTTGATATCCATATTGGGGGGTTTAAAAAAAATGTAATCCGCCATATTGAAATGATAACAATATCAAGTATTGCACCAATCGGATACCAACAAATGGTCGGAAAATTGTTTGCAAATTTTGACGGACAACTTACAAATATACATACATACGAGCAGTGCAAGTTAAATATAAGCTTGTTAAAATAAAACTTGAGTAGAGTCCACGATTCGGCAAACGTAAAGACGCTCCAGGAGGAGTGACAATCTTCGCAAGGTGGCTGGCGGCAGCTGAATGAGAGTTGCTGAAAATCGGTATGAATGGCGTGCAATTGGCATGCAAATAATAGTGATGACACAGGCGATTCAGGGTGCAATCTCACGATCTGTCCCACCCAACTCAGACTGACACCTTTTCATACCACCGTATGGATATACAGCTCACCTCGTGATCACTTCACCAAAGCTTTCACTTCGACATATTTACAGAATCGACCGACAGTTTACCTAAGCTAACACTGTGAGATGTTTACAGAATCGCACTGCCAGTCTGGGGTCAGGTGGTGAATTACGGCCCATTCTCTGCAGAGAGGAGACTTGTGTCCCAGCATTGGGAAAAAATTGGCTGATTATGTGCACCTGTAAAGGCTTTTGCACACGGCGCACATATGGCGCGAGCTAACGCGCTTCAAACATTCAAACATACATGCACTGAGCATGAAGTGAGCTGTCAATCCATACAAATAAGATAGTATGACAGTCCACTTCTTGCTCACTTTACCTAATTTTATACGGTGAGACGTTGGCAAAATAGATCGGCGGGTTGTTATCTGAATAGGTGCTCATACAAATAAAACAATTAAAAAATATGCAAATATTGTTTCTATATTTAATTTAAAAATATCAGTCGTCCTTATTTAGTCCATGTTCATTTAAAATGTCATTAAATATGTACTTAGCCTAAGCAATTGACTATCTTACAGCAATTCTTAAATATTATTTGTAATAACATTCATTCAGTACAGACATATGTAAACCTGTTATATATGTTCAGATATAGTTACAATAAAATATTTAAAAAATTATTATAATATGATATTCATATATTTATGACCGTATCAATGTCTGTGATAATATTATTTTGTCAATTTGAATTGATATTTAAATTTATAAGATTAACATAAATAATATTGTCTGTTGTTTAACATTAAAAGTAAAAAATTTGAGAAAAGAATACTGAATTAATATATTTCTGGTTTGTGTCCACATATACACCTATATATATAAATAGGTACATGTATATCTTTATATACATGTAGGTATTGTATTTTTTAAAACAACATTTTCAGCATTTCTTGTAAATAATTGTTTGATCGAAAACAATTGTTTGCTTCAGATTGATGAATGTCACCTGACGATTGCAGACACCGTAAGATTGTAAAATATCGCGTAAAATCGTAAACTATTTTTTATTAATAATACACGGATATATTGGAAACTATTGTATTTGGATGGGATTTATTGTATACAAAACGTTTTTTTTTCATAATATATCGAGAAATCATAATCAAATAAAAATTTAATACAATCTTACGTAGTCTACAATTTTCCGGTGACATTGATATTAAATACAAAATCAATCAGTAGGTTTGTACATGATTTACCTTTTACAATAGTAAGAAACCAACTAGCATGGTATTATTTATCCAATTTATTTTTATTTTTATTTTTTTTATCCAATATAAAAAATATATAATTTCATTGTTCATCGAATCCATCACAAAATTATTATCTCATCGAACCATAATTATGACACCTTATAATATCGGTTCAACTACTAATAATAATATATTTTGATCGTGTTTTCGATACATTTGGTCATTAGTGCTATATCGCACGCTATAAGCTCCTAAATACTACGATAATTATTTCTATATTAGGTGTAATTATATTACTCTTGAACAAATTACCCTTAATAAGAAACGATCAGCTTGGTCATTATAGTAATTGATTTTATATAATACTTTTTATGTGTTTCGATAAAAAGTATGACACGTGCTATGTTGAACTATATCAATTATATATTATATTACATGGAGTCATCAATCATATGTCAGAATTTAAGCAAGCTTTGAATAAATTGTAAAATGTTTTTGAGTTTATTTACAATTTGAAAACAAACTTTAAATGCATGAAATTTAATACAGATCAACTAAGTATCTACTGGCCGTTAAAAGCGTTTACAGTCTACGGCATTTCAGTCCTTGATTTTCGAAATGAATTAACCGATTTTAATGAAACTTCATACGCATAAGCAGGATACATATATCGGTTAATTAATCGGTTAATTTTAATAAATTAAAATTGGCAATTTACTTTTTAGACCTATGGGAAGTAAATTGAGAACATTTTCCAAATATCTTGAAAATCTCTCATTCTATGGAAAATTTAAAATCGGTCGAATTAAGCTGTGCCTAACACTATTTTTACGTAAACGCTCTTAAGGTAATATAGTCTATGTGTAATAAATTATCATTCTGGATTAAATAGACAATTCCAAATTTTGTAACATTTTGTTTTCGGTTCTAATTTAAAAGTGACGTCATGGCATTCAGTTAATGATTATATTGCACGTACTGGTAAAAAACAATGAGTAATAACACCTCAGTCATTTAAAAAAAAGAAACAAAGTACTAAAATTTGAGATTCTGACAACATCATAAAAACTTGGCAATGTAATATTATGTATCAACAATTAAACCAAACCATCTGATGGTGCGAGAAACCCACTTTTTGTTACTGTTATTACAAAATGTACTTATTTACAAGTACAAACTGTAAACCTGTTACATTACCTTGTACAAGATCATATTATCTTTAGTTAATTCACAGTGAAGTGTTAACTCACAAGTTAGTGCTTCATTGTCATAATATATCCAAAAATACTTATGTACACAATTTTAAACTGGCGTGAACAGAATGATTAGTAGTACTTATCACAAAGCAAAGTCGTGGTAGCCCTACCCGACCGTTCTAAAACGGCCACGCCCCTAACATGTTTATGGACACACCAATAAATTATATACAAAGACACATCACAGAAAATATTCATGGGTTTTTGCGACGACCTATCTCATCATTCACGAGATTTGCATAACTCAAGCAAATAACTGATGTCACCGTTATACAAACTAAAATATCTTAATAAATAACTTACATTAATATTAGTATAAATAATACACCATGCGTATGGCACCATAAGTAGAATCTTCAAGTCTTCATTTGTTTTTTCTCGCACAACACTTTTTCACACATACCTCTAATTTTATTAATTTTAAATATCTCACTGGTAACTTGCACGTTGTTTTGGTATCCCACTTTCGGTTTTAATCGTCTGGGAAGTAGAATCCTGTATCTACAGGTGCTGGTGGCGGGGCCGGTGTCGGTGGCGTGGTCACTTCTCCGGCTCCAACTTCGCCAAATCTCGGGTTGATAAGGAAGCCCAACGCATCGTCGTCCAAGACTTCGTTATCCGAAGATTTCCGAGTCTCATAGTTTGTGGGGCCTTCGAAGACAATCGCGTTGGGGTCGTTAGGGTTGGGGTAGTAGTACTTCTTCGGCCTCGACTGCACGAAGTTCACAAGACACAGCATCACGATCACAAACTTTATCCGACACATGTTCGACACGACCTTGCTTGGCGACGCGGAGTAAACAAATGACCAACAACAGGTTGTCAGCGTGTATTTTAAACAACGTCGGGTTGTATGATCCGCAGATGAATGAAAACTGTGAGTTATTCTGCAATATATATAGCGGTTCGTATCCCAGCAAACTTTCCTGTAGGTCCTTTCGTTTGGCTAAATGAATCATGCTGTTTTAATCACCCGATATGCATTATTACCTACCAGCCTAACGGGAAATTTTCTACAGAAATTGTGCATTTTTTCAAATATTTCTATTATAAAAATAAGTATTGTGTTTACCTAGATACCATTGTACTAGATTTCTCCAGTTCGTTATTCCTGCATAACATCTTAATTATTCAAAATTGTTTTGACGTTTTTTGAAATAAATTATGACTTTGAGATTATATAATTTTTGAAAGTAAACCAAACTATGTATTACATAAAGAACAAAACTTTATATTTTACTTTTACAGTCAATAACCATAATAACCATTATTTTCAAATAAATTCTATCATTCAACAACAATAAAATATTTTTTGGCAATGGATGTAAGGTGACAAACAACAAACACAACTTTTACTACGGGACTAACAAAAAAAATCGGATCTACCACTTTATTTCGAGTCCATGGTTATCTCCTTAGATTTTTGAGCCCAGTAGGTGGCTCCGTTGGTAGCATCTGTAGCATTAATTAAATCCACCAAGTACAAGCGTATGAGTACTTGGGGCACTTCAACGTGTAGCTTATGTTCTCAACAAGGGCAACACACTTACTTTGGGTATCCAACGGGTCCATCAAACCCCATGGCCCAAAAAATCTGATGTTCAGTAAAAATATGTTCTTATAAATAAATAAAAAACTAGGCTGCTTTTTTGTTGATTTTAGGATGGTTTTTTTAATGAAAAATATTGTTCGTATTCTCAATTCTTTTTTGCGTACCATAATGTATATAGTTAGTAGGGAAATAGTAATATAAGGCACAATTATGAACCCTGTTAGGCACAGCATAGATCAAGTAGGAGAGAGGAGGGAGAACACTGGGTGTTTAATGTGATAACTTTCATTATTAGTTAAGTAGGTAGTTATTCATCATCCACAGCCCGACTTCACCCACTGCTGAGCATTGGCCTCTCTTCTCTTGTGCCAATCCCCACGTTCCTGTGCCAGCCTCATACAGGTTCTACCAGCGATGGCAACAATGTCATCCGCCCATCTCACCGCTGGCCGACCAGCACTTCTTCTTCCAGTCCTCGGGCGCCACTCGGTCACTGCCTTACTCCACCTGTCATCACCGCGCCTTGCCAGGTGTCCTGCCCAGCGTCATTTTAGTTCCGCAATTCATTTTCCGATGTCAAAAACCTTCGTACGTCTTCGGATCTCGACGTTCATACTATTTTATTAATACGTAATTAAATTTAAGAATTATTTTTTAAGTCACCACCACTCAGGATTGCCTCTTAATTTAAAATCAGCCTGTATTTTTCATACTTTATGACATCATCTTAAACTTTCGCGTTGTAATAAACCTGCATTGTATTTTTCTAATTGCAGAATACTCGCTACTCGGTGAAGCCCCGTAAACCAGTATGCAGTTCCATACTAACGGCACCTACTTAGTATATACTTATATATAGCTACTTGCGTTCGTTACAAACTTTTTTACAACTTGACTGTAATACTTACTTTTTGTTAAAGATTCCATAAGCGATAATCATTTTAAATTCAACGATTTTATCGAGCCAGCACAACAATCTGTCAAATTTCTTTAATAGATTTTCAACTTTATCCCCAAAGAATTAAGTTGAAGGTTGATTGGGAAAATTTGATTGTTTCGGGTAGCTTGATATGCTGGCATCTGTACTTATGTAGGTTTCATTTGCTGTCGATACATAAGAGTTATGTATGACTAACATTTTAAGGCTTCATAAAAACTCAGTCCGGATCTAAGTCTTGAATTTTTTGTGAGTAATTTGCGAGTGTAATTTTGCGGATGTTATTATTGTATGTAACTTAAGTGTTTATTAATAAATAACAAGTGCAATAATATTATGCTTATTGATCCGTGCAGTTATGTTTTTTACGATAATACCTACATTTAAAGAGACCTTGACAATTTTTTCCCATTCCATCTTTGGAATAATATCGTAATTTAAGAAATAATTATGTATTAAAAGGGAAAGAGCAAAATTGTTCATTTATTTAAATGAGACTGAATTTATTAGTTTCAATATGTTTCATAATATGATAAAATACATTTCTAATAATGGTCATGATGGTACTGAGTCAGCATTGAAACAACATTGATGTGTTTATTAGAGGAGAATCCCATCCTAATATTAAACAACAGGGGTAGTCCCAGTTTATATATAAAATATTTATTGGAACAGAAAAACAGTTTACAAAAAATTGTGTTCGTTAACAACCGCATTAGTATGGAATACTGTGTCGCGGCCATTAGCGCCCAGGCGGGCGCTCCCCTCCCTCCTAAACGTCTCCCCTCTTGGAGGTCTAAGAGGGGAGACGTTTAGTAGGTACTATTCGTTTTTAAAATTTACTAATCGTGAAATGTAGATTTTAAGGTAAATAAAAGTCGATAAACTCACTACAGTAGGTACGGTTTTTTAATGTTTTTTTTGAAAGCACTCATGCTTGAAGAACCATTATATTTTATTTTTTTATGATCTTACCAATTACTTCCATGATATTTTGTAAAATTAAGAAAATCACGTCAAAATAGGACAAATCATTTGACATGTTTTTCATTTATTGTAAAACATTAAATATTTTCACAGAGACAGTTTCCTTAGAACATTATTTTTCCAAAGAAAATACATCCATATTGGGGCAAGCATTAAAATAATAAAATAAAGAATTTGAATAAATTTTTATCTCAAAATATCTTTCCAACCTAGTAAAGTTCAAAACAGATGACTATAGAGTCTATACGTATCCCTGACTCTGTTTGTGACATTTGAAAAGGGTAGGATATTCAATCGGGAATTTTCTTTATACGCACTTTTTAACAATGTAAATAATTTTGTTCAGATGTGCGTTTATGTCTTTTGTAGTGAATGACATATTAAATTAAAAGGAGGAGCTCGTGGCTAAATAATAACAGCCGCATGGGTCGATCTTTAAGGTTAAGCAACGCTTGCCGAGGTTGGTCTGTGGATGGGTGACCATCTTAACATACCGAGACTCCTCCGTGCCTCGGAAAGCACGTTAAGCCGTTGGTCCCGGCTGTCATTTGTAGATCTTTGCAGTCGTTACGGATAGTCAGAAGCCAGATAATCTGATACCAGTCTTGCCAAGGAGTACCGTGTTACCCAGTTAATGGGTTGTGGAGGTCTGGTAGGCAGCCGCTCAACGTAAAATACTGGTATTCAGCTGAATCCGGTTTGACTGGAAGCTGACCCCAATATAATTGGGAAAAGGCTAGGCAGATGTGACATATTAAATTAAAATGTAGGAAGCATCCAGTGTTAGGGTGCGTTTCCACCAGAACCAATAGAATCACTTCATTTTTTTTTTTTTTGTTTGGTATGTCATCAAATGACTTCTTGCGCTCTGGGTGGAGCGGAAGGGCGTGTCAGCCTTTTACTGACTAAAACCCATCCGTGTTCCTTCTAAAGCCCTTTGCGTTCCAGGGCCGCGGTGACTCTTTCGAACAAATTCCGCAACCCTGGCAGGAATCGCTTCATTTACCTGGCCTTGCAACAAGCTAAAAAATACATCTCTCGCTACGCATCCTCGCACATCTCTGGTAGAAACGTACCCTCAAAAGTCGGAAAATAATAGGTAATCAATAAACCACGCCTTATTGTTGATTCGTAAGTACAGACGTCAGCACATCAAGCTAAAACAATCTGCCTTTTTTTAAATACATTTTCAACTTTATCGCTAAAATATTACGTTTAAGGTTGATTAGGAAAATTGTACAGTTTCGGGTAGCTTGGTGTGCTGACATCCTTACCTATTACTTTATATTATTTTTCTGCAATATTACATGGTGCTTAGCGGCGACATCAAATTGATTTGAGGATTCGACGGTAAAACGATTACGGCTTATAATTCTTTCTCAAGTAAAATTAAGCTTTTCTTACATACACGTTCACCATAAACATACTCGTAGCACAAAAAAGATGAGTACCCTCTTTCAATTTCATTATTAACTAGTGGTCCCGGAGAACATTGTCCCGCCTCAGAATAAATTTTTGCTATGTTTTGTTTTTGTCATGTTTCAGAAATGGCGTTGTATTCGAAAATTATTTGTTACATATATTTTTTTAAATTTATTCAATGTGTTAATTGTTATTCCGCTATTCGGGGCAAAGACAAATCCAACAAACCAAAGATCTTCAAAATAGGTCTTGCTGTTCTTGAGTTATAAATGTCTAACTACTAACCCGACTTTTTTTATATATGGAGATGTAGGTCCTAGGATCGCAGTAGTTAAACACCAACCAATACCTTAGCAAAAATCACTGGAATCTTCTTTTTCCTTTCTAGAATCATAAAGGGGTTTTTTATTCTTTCCCGTTAGACTTTCAGACGTTATTTATTAGGTTTCTTACCTGTCAATTTAAGGATTTTGGTAAAAACGTAGCAATTAGTCACAATCGGGTGCTGGATCACGTATATCATCAATTGACTCACTGTTAGAACCGTTGGATTTTGAGGAAATGTCTTATCCTGAGGTAATGTCTGTGTGTAATCTAGCTCCAAATAAAATGGTTGATTTGGATTTAAAAAAATATATAATTATGATTAAACGCCTAGGTGGTATTATTTCTGTAAATTCCTTTTTTATTTTATTGGTAGAAGAATCTTTTCTCATATATTTTTATTTTTTCGATTGTTTGACCTTAATACACTATGCAGATTGATGTCTGAGATTTTCTTTCAAGGAAATAACCATAACATGACCTAATCATTTCGTACAACAAATACCCTTATTTTTTTTTGTTTTGCGAGCTACTTAAACAAACCTCTTGAAAAATGTTTTGGTAACAAATATGGCTAATCACGGTGATTCCTTGAGCTGGTAAGCTTATAATAACATTTAAGTTTGATACAACATACATTTTATAAAAGGGTCAGGAAAAAAAAATTAAAGAAACCGAAAAAAAATGTTTTGAATCAAACTTAGATAAATGCATTTTTTGTTGTTGTTAAACTTAATATAATTTAAAAGCATTTTTTATTCATTTCAAATAATCAAGATATATATATTTTGGTCAAGTTCTCAAGTACTTTGCATACTACTGTAAAAATTCAAGTTTTTAAAACTTAACAGACTTAACAGAGTGTTGCTGGGGAGTTTGTTGCGCCGCTTCTTCCCAGTTATAACACTAGGAAGTAGTGACGAGCGGGCGTTTTGGAGGACTGTCTTTATGACTTTAGAACTTTGACGTTCAAAAAGTGCTGGCACTCAGCCTAATTTGAATAAATTACTTTTGATTTTGAAGTAATCGGTCTTGCCAAATTAAATACCTACGACTCCTTAACCCCTTAGGTCATAAAAAAATTATCGCTTGTAAAACTAAAAGTATTAAAAGTACCATTTTTCAAATTAATATTATATATGCAAAGTGTGTCTGTTACGTTTACGGCTAAATGGCTGAACGGATTTTGACTAAACTTGGAACACGGATAGATAATGACCCGAGTACACTTACACAGAATATTTTCATTCAGTAAGTTTCATTTGGGTTCATAAAACGCTTTTCTCGTAAAGGAACAAAACCGCTTGACGATGCAGATCGCTTAAATACTAGCAGGTACAGTGGTGGTTTGGAAAGCAGTTATCAAATCATATTTATAGTTTAAAGTTGCATTGAAAAAATAACGTTAAATCCATATCTTTACAAGCTCAATCAACGCAAAAAATGTCTCACTGTATTTATTGATCTAGTCAAGGCGTTCGATACCGTTCCTCTCCCTATCTTATTATCCAAACTAGAATGCTTAGGTGTCAGAGATTTACAGCTTCAACTCTTTCGTTCTTATCTGTCAGGCCGTTTTCAGAAGGTCAAAATCGACAAATATTTAAGTGACGAACTGCCTATTGCCTACGGTGTACCGCAGGGCAGTGTTTTAGGTCCCACTTTGTTTTTGGTATTTATCAATGATCTCTGTAATATGAAATTAAATTCCGGAAGCATTGTTTCTTTTGCAGATGATAAGGCCATCACTTTCTCCGACAGCTCGTGGTCTAATCTCCAGACTACAGCACAGAAAGAGTTTGATGCTGTATGTGGCTGGCTTGTGTGTCACTCACTTACCTTAAATACCTCTAAAACAAAACTCATTACCTTCTCTCTCAACATCACTTCACAACCTTCGACTCCTATAACCTTGCAAGCTCACTCCTGTCAATTAATCCCAACTGCAGCTGTCCACTAATTCGATCTACTGATACAATTAAATACCTTGGTATAACTCTCGATAAGCATCTCAACTTTAAAGCACATACTTCTCTTCTGACTGGCCGAGTCCGCAAACTGATTTACTTTTTTAAAATCCTTAGACACACTGCTAACGCACATGTTATACGGTCCGTGTACTACGCAATGTGCCAGTCTGTAATCTCTTACTGTATTACAAGTTGGGGTGGTGCTGCAAAATCAATTCTCAAGCCTCTCGAAGTAGCGCAGCGAGCAGTCCTGAAGGTAGCTACTTTTCGACCAATACTTTATCCTACGTTTGACCTCTACCAGAAATGCAAGGTTCTTACTGTTCGCCAAATGTTCATACTCAACACTATTTTGCAACAGCACACGTACGTTCCAGTCGCACATCGGCCGCCAATACCCAGAAGAAGAAACAGGGTATGTACTGTACCTCATACATACTTTACTTTTACAAAAAGATTCTTTTTTTATCAAGGACCATCTTTGTATAATAGATTAAATGCAATAATTCCACTGCAAACTTGTTGTAAAATGACATGCAAAAAGCGGATTACTGAATTCCTTTCTACCAAAAACTACGCGGATACCGAATCTCTTCTCTTCTTGTAATAATAAAATAATTCATAATACACACTAACCATCACGCACACGCACACAAACACACACACGCACATACACACATTTAAGTATTGGACTTTTATGAATTTAATTTAGTTTTAATTTAGTTGTGAACAGTCTAAGCACTAATTTTGTCCTTTTTCGGGAAATGAGAGCTGATTGTCCTTAATACAGGCTACTAAGTAACCTAGCTAGGACATCAGATTATAAAATTTGTATTGTTACCTATGTGTTAAATTATCCCTAAGTTATCATTCTACCTTGTAACAGATTGTACCACTTTTTTTTATGAAATAAATAATTATTATATCTACAGGTGAAATATTTGAGTTTCAACTATCGATGAGGAATGCCAGTATAAAACTACTTTTTTTTAGAATAAACATTCATGTTCCTAAATGATTTTAATCCTCTTTGTGTTTAGGCAGTTTTGCAAAAAAAGTAAATCGTGAAATGGTAGTATTTTTTTTTTTAAAAGGTCGTTTAAATTATAGGCCACATAGCTCGTTTGAATAAATTTGTATATAAGCGACATTGAACTCTTAATCTTGTCAGCCTTGAGCAATTTGCATTATTTAACTCGGAGTCTTATAAGAGCATTTGTTCTTCACAGTGTTGTTACAAACTTTCAAATCCTTATTCTTGCGAATGAATGAAACTTCATACGTCTACCCAAGATACCTAGATCTAAAAAGTAAGTGATGAACTTTTTCGAAAAAGAGTTTAAAGGGAAACAATAGCAATTTTTAATTTTCTATAGAAATTTAAACTAACTTTTTAGAACCATGTAAGTATTTTACGTGTACTTCGATATGTTTGTATTTAGAAATAATTATATGAGTATGTTTATCAGTTGTCTAATTGCCATAGCATAGGCTCTGCCTAGTTTGGGATTGGATGACCGTGTGTGAGTTGTCCCAAGATATTATTACTATCCACTTTTGCACAAAGGGGAAAATTTGGTAGTTTGACCCTTTTGTAAAAGTGAATGTCGTCTGTTAAGATCCAATGGGACATTTAGTTCAACCATTAATACTAATTATTAATATCGTGGTTATCAAACAAGTATTCTTGGCCAGGACAAATCCGGAATTGTGTCACCAATCAAACATTTTCTAGTGGCTCATAATTATTTCTAGAAATAAATACACATGTTATCGAGGATATGTTATAATTAGCTATTAAACACCGTCAATGCATTTATAAATATTTTACCACGAAATCATGACAACGTTGATGGGAAATAAATAATTTTATGTCACGATGGCCCGGACACAAAAAGATCCGCTTTTAGAAAACGTGTATTGAATTTAGTATAGGTAATTTTTATATTTGTATGGAGCTCGTGGCTAGAAGTTGACCCGTGGCCATCTTAACATACAGAGATGCCTTCGTGCCTCGGAAAGATCATTAAGCTGTTGGTCTCGGCTGTCATTTCTAGATCTTAGATATTCATTCGTCGCACAGGACCGGTTGTTGAGGCGACAATTGGGGGAGGCCTATGTCTAGCCATGGACGTCTTTCGGGTGATATGATGATGGCATTCGTTGTTGGTAGTTTCAGAAGCCAGTAACAAGGCTCGGAACCTTTTGCTCCGTTTTCTAAAGAACGTGAACGTTTTAAGAACTTTACCTTAACCTAAATTAACCGGTTTCTTCGACGAGAGGCGCGGCGGGGACTTCGGTAGACGCGTTGCAAATTGTGAGACTGCGCGCGGCGGCAGCGCGCTTTTTTGTTGTGTGTCAGTATTAGCCGGTTTTTATTGCACTTAACCGTTTAATCCCGAATAAAAAGGTTTAGCGTCAAGTACCTACATAGTAACGGTTTGAAAATTTAAGGCTCAGATACCGGTTAAATTTACTACTAGCTACTAGCTATTTGCTACTAGCAAGACTACTCTCAGATTTACTAATCTGACAGCAGTCTTGCTAGTAGTAGACGTATTGTCATAATGGGTTAAAGAAGTAAAATAAGCAGTCGCCCCATCCATACTAATATTATAAATGAGAAAGTGTGTCTGTCTGTCTGTCAATAGACAGACGGACACACAAACAGACAGACACACTTTCGGCTTTCCAAAATCGGTTCAACCTCTTCACGCTTAAACCGTTGAACCGATTTTGGTGAAATTTGGTACAGAGACAGATTAGAACTTGGAGACGGATATAGGCCTTTTACCGCGAGAAAAGGGCTTGAAGGGGTTGAAAAGGGGATGAAAATTTGTATGGGCCCATTATTAAAGATAAAACCATGAACCTTTGTAGGCACTGTTTTAGGCACTTGATAAAAATAATATGTTCACGCGTTTTTGAAAAATTAGTGTCTCAAAAATAAAAATGGCTGCCCAAAGTATATATTCCACGTGGACAAAGCCGTGGGAAAAAGCAAGTATACAATACTTAGAGAATACTTGAAGAGAACCCACGATAGTTGGAAAAGGGCTAGGTCGATTGGTTGCGTGGTGACCTCAAACTGTATACGTACAGTAGTGTGTTAGTCTAATATGAAAAAAACTTTTTTACAAAAATTACAATCGACGTCCAAATAAAAACACTACAAAGTCAAAATATTACTTCAATTTTGGAAGTCGATGTTTTTAGTTTTGTTTCTTCGTTTTTGACAGCGACTTCCGAAATAAAAATTATTTTAGACTGTAGTGTTTTTATTGTTGTGATAATAATTACGTCATTTTGCTTACTTGGACGACGTAATTATCATCCAAGTAAGCAAAATGCTCATGAAATAAAAACTGCTGGGCCAAACTGAATACAATTTTTACGAGACCAAATGGCAAGAATACCGCATCGAACGAAAAAGAATCACTTAAATCGGATCAGAATCCTCGGAGTAATCGGTGTACATATGTAAAAAATTGCCCACCGAATTGAGAACCTCCTCTTTTTTTGGAAGTTGATAAAAGTGCTTCAGCTGTGTGAGCTAAGAAAGAAAGAAGGAACTTATCTTAGCTCATAGTCTGCAACCGGATTGAACCTTATGTCAATATAACCTCAAAAAAAAAATATAATTTATATAAATATATAAAAAAATATATAATTTATATAAATATATATAATTTATATAAATATAAAAAATATATATAATTTATATAAATATAAAAAATATATATATATCTTTTAGACATGATTATTTATTTTTATAGGACACTTGTTACCCTTTTCAATTTTAGTTTTTGTAACGACAAATAAATTATTGACATTTAATTATTTTTTATGAGTTTAGTTCAGGAAAGTTTTTAAAAATCTTGCTACAGATCATGATTTGCGTTCAAAACATAAAGAAGTGTGTCGCTAAGCAATTTACCGGAACATAAGAGATTTTTTTTTATATTAAAAATGATCTATGTTTGGTTGGCTCCAAATCTGACCAATGCTCTTCAGATTGTTTTTGAATGCAGCTACTTTTTTTTTTTAATGATGGGATGTCGTCAAATGACTTCTTCCGCTCTGGGTGGAGCGGAAGGGCGTGTCAGATTCTTACTGACTAAAACCCATCCGTGTTCCTTCTAAAGCCCTTTGCGTTCCAGGGCCGCGGTGACTCTTTCGAACAAATTCCGCAACCCCGGCAGGCTCTGGCCCTAGCGGGCCCCGTCTTCTATGCTGAAATCTCTTTTGAATGCAGCTACTACAGATATTATTATATTGTACCGGGTTTAGCTGTTTTTGCATTTCATTAGAGAACAAGGTGTTCCGGTGAACTTCGTGCCACCAATTTTTTTTTTTTCTTAATCTTTGAGGTTATTGTAAACATTTAAATACACTTATTAGAACCATCTAATAAGTGTATTTAAATGTTTACAATAACCTATACTCGTATATACCAATATACAAGCTAGTAGAAAATATTTATAAATGTTGAAATGGAGTAAAGAGGGGGAGGCGAAGAACTCACAGGGCATCGAAAAATTCGTCCACATCGCCGTCAACGGAAAAAAGTGCCCAGAACACTGGCCGCATTGCCACGTTGAATGCATCTTAAAAATGATAACATTTCGATTTTGTTTTTGGTTTCTAAACCACCCCCGTCTGTCGAGCAAACCAAGACAACACACAAAATACGTCGAAACATTTTTCAGTTTTAGTGATAGTAACGAACTGCAATATTATGAGATTTGTAGAGAATACCCTTAATATATGTAAATAAAAAGGCGAGACAGACTATAATCTGCTATAACAATATTTTTTTTTTAATTTTAAGGGCCAAACTTTATATTTCACAGAAAAACTACTTTTTGATAGTTATTAATGCTAATTGCCCCTTTATACTCGTTTTTGAAATAATGCCAAAATGGCCGGAACATCCCTGCACTAAACTATGGAACTTGCCTATTAAGGCACCAACACTGTCTAGTTTATATTAAGTTAGAAGTAAGTAACTTCACTTTGATTATCTAAGATTAAGTACCACTTAGGTTAAATAATTCGACTATTTTCTTGCTTTTGGTGAAAATAATACCTGGTTTTAGTTATTTACTGCGTTTATGTTTGACTTTTATAGTGTGAGTTTTCGATAAATACGACGGAGTTATATACTGGTATACATAAATTGCAGAAAGTGATTAAATAATAATGCGAAAAGGCGATTCCGTCAAAAACATTTCCACCATCCACACCCCATTTATAATATTAAATAGGTACTAGCTTTTGCCCGCGTTCCTGTAAGAATTTCCCGTTTCCGTATGGCCTATGGCCTCATGCATGTGACGTACAAAAAGATTTTTCCAAATCCGACTGATAGTTCCAGAGATTAGCGCGTTCAAACAAACAAACTCTTCAGCTTTATTATTAGCATTATTTGGTATATGCACCTACTATAATAAATGCGGAATTTACTCTGCCTGTCCGTCCGATTGTATGTTACATCTTGGAGTCTTAACGACAGAGCGGAGTTGAAACTGTTGTAGAAAAGTATAACCTCTGTTGTGCGGACTTGTTTTTATAGATATATTGTTT
>NDFZ01004619.1:107897-119811 GCA_002192655.3 Mamestra configurata | reverse complement strand
ACAATTAAGTTGGTGAAACCTATTCGATGCTAGAATATGGAATGACCAAATAATACTTAAAAAATAAAAATTTAGCATACACAAGAGACCACGATGGGTATCGCGAGGAATTAAAACGTGCGGTAAGAATAAATAACACTTATATGGCGTTACCGACTGGAACGCAATGAGTAAAACAAACAAAAATTCAAAAGATATTCAGCAATATATAAAAAAAAAAATTCAATGTGCCCAGAACAGTTATAAAATTAAATATAATAAAATCATAATCTAACAAGTCAAAAGCGACATGGTATATTATTAATCGGACAAAGATGAATATGCCTAATAAAATTCGATTGGAAAAATAAAACCAATCAGTAATAGAGGCGAAAAAGTGACATTAAATATCTCAAAGTCAACTAATTCGATGTTTATGGCACCAAGAAATAAAAATGACAGTAAAACCATTATTAATGCTTAAAAAATATCGGTAGGAATTTCTACCAAAGTAATTAAGTACGTTTCAGACTCCATAAGTGGACACTTGACAAGGTTCTTATCTAACTAATCTAAAAACAACTGTGGTTACCCCTTAATTATAAAAAAAAATACAAAGCATGCATGGAATCTTATAGGCCTACTGCGCTTGTTCCAATAATATCCAAGGTATTTGAAAAACATATTTTTGCTCAGATTAGTAAATACCTGGATAAACAAAACATTTTGACAGAGGAACAAAAAGGTAGGAAAAGTAAAACAATAAATTTGGCCATCTTTGACTTTTAAAATAATGTATATATGAATGTTGACAATAGAATACCCATGTGCTTAATATATTGTGACATGACTCAAGCCTTTGACTATAATATTTTGTCAAGTTATCTAGATGTCTACAGAATAAGAGGAAATGTCTTAAGTTTAATAGTCTTATTTAAAGAATAGGATACAGTACGTTGAAATATCCGAAATTGATTTTAAATGTAAATGTGAACGAATGTATAAATCTGATCTACGAACACTTACATATGGCGTGACGCAGGGCAGTGTCTTAGGGCCTCCTCTGTTTAAAATCTATGCAAATGATATGCCAAAAGTTAGGAGTCACCCTATGACACTACTTGCTGACGACAGCACTGTGACCATAAATAGCACAAATGCTGAAACTTACAACGATGAAATTCGGTAAAAAGACGATAACTTCCATAATACATTGCTTAGATAATATTAATTTAAAAATAAATATTGAAAAAACGAAGTTAACGATGTTAAGCCAACGTTCAAACACATATGAGCGTATACTATGGCGGCCAACGCATAGCACAAGTAAACACAAATAAGTTCCTAGGTTTAACAATTGATGATAGATTCGATTGGAAAACACATACGGAGGAGCTAAACAAAGGAATTAATTAGTCTACCTATACATACAAACCTACCTCAGTGATGGCTGTGGACGCTTTAGTCACAGCATATCATTACTTAGTGGGTTTAGTTTTGAGATATGGTGTAATTTTTGGGGGAATTCCACCAATAGGGAAATGATCTTTAAGGCACAGAAAAAGTGCATCAGGACAATGTTTGGGTTATAGATCATGGATACATGTAAACCATTGTTTATTAAATTAAATTTAAAATATTGACTCTTCCATCTTTATATATTTTTGAAGTTTCTGTATTTGTGAAGACAAACCCTAAGTTGTTTAAAAAATGCTGAACATTAAAAACCGAAGTCGAAGGGATAACAGTAGTTTATTATGCGTTTGCATGGCGCCAGTCATCTTTAACCACTTACAGCGGTCAGTCAAAGAATTGAACGTGAACCTATTTAAAAAACGGCTAAAATCCTTCCTGGTAAGCAAAGCATATAAAAATGTAGTGAGATAAATGCTAGTTAAAAATACATATATGCATTGTTTGTCCTTATTTTTAATTTTGTATAGGTATTGCTATTAGTATTGTATATAGACTAATGTCAATAATTAGTTAATTCAAAATGCTGATGCATTGTGAATTATTGACATTAGTATCGTATGTTGACATCAGTATTGTAAATTGTCATTAGCATTGTAAATTGACATTACTATTGTATGTCGACAATAGTATTGTATATTGACATCAGCATTGAAAATGGACATTAGTACCTATTGCGTATTGACATTGTCTTATTATTTGTCTTTGGTCTGCGCCTTGACATTAATTTGTACTGATATGTATTATTAACTTATTTGTATTATGTAATTCTTTATAGTTGATTTTTATTGTTCAGGCATTTTATTTTAATGATTTACTTGGCTTGATTTGTTAATCAATTACAAACATTTGTACGCCCTTTGGCATAACATTGCGCTCTCTTCGTTACCTTCCGACTCCATTATTATTTTTACCTATGTTAACCGAATGAATAAATAACTTAAATGACTTATGACCAGAGATCGGAATAGGTAGACTATATTCACCTAATGTTCGTGGAAATAAGTAACATAGAGTTGAAAATACCTCCATTAAAATCCCGGAGTCATAAACATGACAATTTCATCCCGGGATTTAAGAAATTGCAAATTACTTATTGCGCTTTGAATACATTTGAACAAAAAAACAACAAACAAACAAATATTGAAGAATCTTATGATGTTTTTAGATCCGTAACTACTAAAACTGNCCGAATGAATAAATAACTTAAATGACTTATGACCAGAGATCGGAATAGGTAGACTATATTCACCTAATGTTCGTGGAAATAAGTAACATAGAGTTGAAAATACCTCCATTAAAATCCCGGAGTCATAAACATGACAATTTCATCCCGGGATTTAAGAAATTGCAAATTACTTATTGCGCTTTGAATACATTTGAACAAAAAAACAACAAACAAACAAATATTGAAGAATCTTATGATGTTTTTAGATCCGTAACTACTAAAACTGTTAAATAGCTTTGTTTTCGTACAACTCTTTCTTCTTTTGATTCTTCAAATCAATAATTTGTAACTATACTCAAGGTCCAGTTCCTGTTTTTATAATCCCGGGTTTTAATTATCATGATTCCATTTATTATTCCGGGATTTTACAGGAGGTATTATCAACTTTGTGTTACTTACTTCCACGAACATTAGATAAATATAGATTACCTGTTCCGATCTCTACTTATGACTTACCGAGCCGGACCAAACCCCTCGAGCCGCACATAATTGAATTGTTTTCCCTCAAGTCGCTGCCTTCTGGATGCTAGCTATACCTACCTAAAAGTGGTTGGTATAGGTGATGGACGACCTTTCATTATTGCAATCATTTGAAAAGAACATTACGGGCGTCTTAAGAACATAACTTAAGACAGCGAGATCATAAACCTGCCTACTGTACTGCTCTGACTATTGAATTAACAACACAACGCAGCAATAACATTTTTATACATAACAACATTCCATTTGTAACAAGTTTTTCTTATTAATTTAAAGTCATTTAATACATAACTGCAAAATCGGGCTTGAAATTCAGGACGAGCTACTTACAAAATGTAATAAAAGTAATCTGATAACAAGTCTGCGATGTAATTGTTCGTGTAATTTAAATCGTAAAATTGATATCGAGCACCGCGGCGCGGCGGCGTATCGTCTCATCTCAATAAATACAACGCTCAGCATCGGTTCCGGTTACTCGACGTCGCGTCGGCGAGACTTCATGTTTATGTAATCAAAGAAAACAGATAAGAAAAATTGTCGCCGCGGCACGAGTAGTACCTAGCTACAGTACCCACGGGCAGTGGGCCGGAGCAGATAGGAGCGCCAGATAAGATAATATATAATTTATAGCAGCCGGTGAGGCACCTTCATTATTTTCTGCAAGCTGATACGTTTGTGAGCGCTCACTCGGGGCTCGCGGGCGACAGCGTCACGTCGCGCAGAAAGCAATGTTTAGATGCATAATATTTGGAACACTTTGTCACCGCCCGGAAGCACAAAGTAAACTGCACACAAAATATATGGCGTCCTCGTGTTGTAGCTGGGAACAAAATAGCGGCGCGCGTTTGTATGTCTTTTGAATGACTTGCCAGTTGGCACTCCGTACCTCGGCGCGCTCTGCCACCACGACGGTTCCAACGTGCAGGTTTTATAGCATCCCTGAATTTCTATTTACCTAACATATTACCTACGTGCAAATAATGTTTGGAATTCTCGATCCCAAGTAGCAGTCTGTCTTAAAAAGGTATTTGAGATATTATGTTCGAGAGAATAACTACATTTTCGGCGATTTTTTTATTAAAACCTTATCGACGTGGCCCATATGTTGACGTAACCCAAGAGACATACTACTCTACATGACCAAGTTTGAGAGAATTAAACAGACTTTTGAAAACTAACTTCACATTTAAATTTCAGATATACCTATTCGTATTTAGGATAACAGTAATCCATACCATCCATACTAATATTATAAATGCAAAAGTTTGGATGTTTGTTACTCAATCACGTCAGAATGGCTGATTAGATTTTGATGAAATTTGGCACAGAGGTAAATTTAAGTAAATAACAGTCTGGAATAACACATAAATTACATTTTATCCCGGGTATATGTTCCCTTGGGATAATTTTCGACGTTCACACGGGCGGAGTCGCGGGTGGGAGCTAGTAATCTAATAGTCCAATCAAATTACGCCGAAAATTAGGCCAACTTTTCGTTCACGTAAAAAGCAACCCTACAGGGTACAGGCAAGGAAGTATATTTAAATGTATGGCTCGAAAAGTTAATTCCCCATGTGTACGTTCTTTTAAATTAAACACATTTTTTTAAAGAAATGAATACTACAAAAAATATATTTGGACCATTTGCACGAGAGATTTGAGTTTTACAAGAAGGTCAGTAAATTAAACAGATTTAAACCACGCAAGCGTAACGATTCGACATTTTATATTCGAGATTCCAGAATCCAGAATCCAAAATCCAGATCTTGAGATTCCAGATTCCAGATCCCAGATTGAGTTTTGACACTCGAAACTCGACATTTGAGATTCGACATTCGAGTTTCTAGTGTTAGACACCAGATTCCAGATTCGAATTTCGATAATCCACATTCGAGATTCTAGATTCGAATTTCGATACTCGACATAGATTCGACATTCGAAATTCGAGATTCAACATTAGACACAGTTCCCAAAACAAGAATGGAGTTTTTTTTCTTATATCTTACATTTTTATTTTACAGTAATTATGATTGTTTTAAATTGAGATTTTAAATTAGATTTTATAATTTATCAATCTCTCATTTCATAATTCTTTATTTCGATTGCAATTCTCTATTCATTTAATGAATTCTCAAGAATAAAGGCCCATTTACATGATGTCATTTTCTTGTACATACAAGAGCAATAATCGAGTGCAATAATTGACCTTCAACAATTGTAAGCAACTGTATACACGCGGATATATTAAAAAAAATGAATGCAACTATTGAATGCATGTCTTGCAAAAAGTAATTGCTGATTGGGAGATTGTTGCTTACAAGTTTTGACTTGTCTAAACTCAGGCTTGTATAATGTATGTGTGTACCATTTGTTGGCGATTTGCTTCAAGTATTGCACATATTTGCGTTGGCGAATTTTTCATTCAATTCTTGAACGTTTTAGAAGCTACTGTGTTTATTAAAAAAGTACAATATGAACATAATTATAATCTAACCATAACTCTAAAGAAATAAACATCCTAGAACAAAAACTCACAAATTTCTGATGAGGCAAATTTTCATTTAAAGTTTTTCCTAATATTTCTGAAACTTGATGTCCTATCGACTTGATTCTTTTTGACATATTGTTTTTATGTAAAAAACTTTCATTTAGCTCTTATTTGGGACAATATCTCCATAAACAAAAAACCGGCCAAGTGCGAGTCGGCCTCGCGCACGAAGGGTTCCGTACCGTTATCTCTATAATAATGGTTAACTGTTTATGCATAAGGTTTATGTATATGATTTTTTTTTTATAACTTTTGTATTTTAATTTGATTGGATGAAAGGTAAATTGCGGTTTACGATTTATGACGTATTAAAAAAAAAACTACTTACTAGATCTCGTTCAAACCAATTTTCGGTGAGAGTTTGCATGGTAATGTACATCATATATTTTTTTTAGTTTTATCATTCTCTTATTTTAGAAGTTACACGGGGGGGACACATTTTACCACTTTGGAAGTGTCTCTCGTGCAAACTATTCAGTTTGGAAAAAAATGAAATTAGAAACCTCAATATTATTTTTAATGACCTATCCATAGATAGCCCACACGTATAGGTATGATGAAAAAAAAAATTTTGAGTTTCAGTTCTAAGTCTAGGCAACCCCCAAAATGTATTGTTTCTTTTCTATTTTTGTGTGAAAATCTTAAATCTTAATAAGGGTTCCGTTTTTTACCATTTGGCTACGGAACCCTAAAAATCACATTTTCAAGTTACGTTATTAATTACAGTACAAGATTTTATTTGGAAGTTCCCTTACTAACTATCAAAATACGTTGTTATTGGATTCTAATAAGAACTAAAACACACTAATTACCTTATAAAGAGACTTACAAAATATTTAACAAACACCATTTGCAACTGTTTCTACCCTATCACAACTTGCACCCAGGAGCGCGGATGGGGTCTCGTCCCCCTCACTCACTGCACTCATGTTCTCAAGTGAAGAGAGCCACCAGTTGAATACAAGGATTGCTTAAGAAATTATTGTATATGCTGTTTACATCAAGAAAAAATTGGAAACAAAACTTGTATACCAGATCAAGAATGTTACGTGTTGTTTAAACCATGCAACTTATTTATTGCTTCAATTTAATTGTATGCAACAGGCAAGAAACTTGAATCGTGTAAATGAGCCTTAACTGCATATCATTTATGTTAAAATTTGTAAAATAAGCTATTATTTTCAAAATACTTATCGCTTTGGGATATTCTGTAATGATAGAAGTGTAAATAAATAAATAATTAATAAATTATATCTCGAACAACGCTGTGTTGTCAGTAGGTATAGCTAGGTTCACCCCCCTCGCCCCTCGCCCCTCGCCCCTCGCCAGCGCGCAGCTCGCGGGTGTTTCACTGTCACACTGATACGTACGTGAAAAACAACATCTCAAAGTTGCGATCCCTCGCGCTGTCAGTGCTGTCGCCTACCACCATCAATTGTTATTATAATTAATCTGTAGATCTAGCTAACAAACGGTTACACTCCGTTACTTCCATCCGTCTCGTTTCTGTTGTTTATTTTATGTTTCAAGCGGATTCAGAAACGATACCGTTAAATAAATGTACCATTCAAACGGAAACCAATTCGTGAATAGGTCCACACTTTACCATGCAGTGCCGCCACTAACTGTCACAACTAAAGCAACATAAGGCCGCTGAGCGAGTACCTACATACATACACGCGAGTGCACCCGGGCCCGCCCGCAGCCACACAATCAACATCAATAAACCGTTTGTAACCGGCCGCCGCTGACCGCACAGCGCGCAATTGAAATCGAGCGTTAATCGATTCATTCGTTATAACTCGCGCAACACCCTGCGACTAAGCGCGTTATATCGATATCTGGGTTTATCGACAGTCGATAGTCGATAGTGTGCACGATGCGCCGCAGTTTGCAGCCGTAATAACGTTGATGATAGGTGATCGCGGCGTGCAATGAGTCTCCCGCCGCTCTCCTCTCGCCGCTCGCCGCTCTCCGCTCGCCACTCGCCGCTCGCCGCTCTAAACCACCGCTCTAGTGAGCTCACCGACCGGCTCAGTGCGAGCGGGAGCTAAGTGCCACTATTTTTTATGTATTTACTATTCACTAGAAATTTTCTCTAAATGCTGAAAGTTTCTGCAATTATGCGCTATTACATCTATACTAATATTATAAAGCTGAAGAGTTTGTTTGTTTGTTTGTTTGTTTGTTTGAACGCGCTAATCTCTGGAATTACTGGTCCGATTTGAATGATTCTTTCAGTGTTGGGTAGTCCATTTATCGAGGAAGGCTATAGGCTATTTTTTTTTTTTTCAAAATTAGGGATCCGTAATAAAATTGCTATTTCGTAACACAAGGTGTAAAATCAAAAACCTTTTTTTGCGTGCGCTGCAAAAACTATTGACAAAAGAACAAAATGATGTACTACGGGTTAGAAGATCCCATTAAGACCTACAAAAAAGTCCGCGAGAACATATATCTAGCTATCATGGTTTAATCACAATAACCCATTTTGTGTTCAAAATAATTATTAAATCGTCTAAAGAAAAAAAACTACGTTAAATACGTATCGTAATATTAATCTTTATCGAAATTAAGCATTATGTTATCAAGAGTATTTATGTAGAAGTAAAATACTTTTTGTTTCATCTCAATCGGATATTTCGTTTAAAAGTTATCACGTGTGTAAGATGTTAAGAGTTGGTACCTATTAATGAGTTATGGGCCATAGAGTTTTTTATCAACATAAAATCCTGTAATAATCTTTTTCGAAATATATTTGTTGATGATTGTAAGTATAAGATCTTTGAAGAGTATAATAAATACATTTCTAAAATAACTCTGCTAAGGAAATCCACGCGCGCATAATGTTTTGAACAGTTCTGAAGACATTGATAATTGCATTAACTTCGGTAATGGTAGTTGAAACTTCTAATACAATTAAAGGAGTTTTAATCTAATAGAATTGAAAAACGCCCCAATTTTTTGGGTAACGTAATTCCTCCAAACTCACGAGATTCAACGAATCCTAAATTTTGATTCTAATCTTGAAAATTAAAAGCAGAATATTTTTAGTATTTATTTCCTTTGGGCCAAGTTCTTTTGCAATTGTATTGAGTGCTTTTATCATTTGTATGCTCAGTATTCCACAATCACCAGTAAATTCTATAAAGTTCAATGAACTTATTTGATCTTTATTATGAACTTTATTATAGCAATACAGAATAAAGCGAAATAGTGATACAAAAGCGGCTTTCAAATAATTCTCAAAGAGATATTAAAAAGTGATCAAATTAACACAAAGGGCTCAAAACAGCTATTTTATAGGAACTAGCACTAACAAGTCTAAAGCAACTTGGGAGGTAACCAATTCTATGAAATTTAATATTCCTAAAATGATAGCAAGACATTTTAATGATTATTTTATAGACTCAGTTCAATCGAATGCCGATAATTTGCGAATAATACTCAAACAGACACATCATCAGGATTATATATCTAATCTATCTAAACTAATATTATAAAGAGTAAAGATTAGTTAGTTTGTTTGTTTAGAATTAAGGTTGATAATGTACATGTAAACTACACTTCAAATTACTCAAATCGGACCTTTCGTTTTAAAGTTACGACGGGCATAAAAATGGTCTAAGTAAGAAAAATGTTACGGTTTGAGCGAACTGGGGAGAATCTTAACGCTTAGTCCGATGAAGCTGAAACACGGCATTAATGTTTTGGATAAAAAAAGAAAAATAACAAATATTTGGATTTTTCGATGCTCTAAGTAAGAAAAATGTTGCGGTTTGAGCTAACTGGGGAGAAACTTAATGCACGGCATTAATGTTTTGGATAAAAAATTAAGAATAACAAATATAAGGGGCGAAAAGGGTTGATGAATTTTTCAGGGGAGGACATTATTGCTTACTTCAATTTACGTGGAAATTGGAATGAACAAGCTAAAAGTGGGAAATTTGAAACAGATCTAACAATGTTTACATAGTCAACCTCTGGCGGGGTGAACGGGGTGAACTGGGTGGATAGTAGGCTGATCCTGAGACCGTTGAATGGATATCGTAGTGCTTAATTTTCCAAAACTTACCTTTAAAAAGGGTTTGAGGGGGCGTTGAAGTTTGTGGAGTACCTACTAAATCCGCGCGGACGAAGTCGCGGGCGAAGTGCTAGTTTAATATATGTTCCAAGGAGCAAGTGGAGGACACCCGCGCTGCGATAGCCTACAATAGCCTACAATAGGCTACTTATGAAGAGTTCGTGAATGACGTGTAAACTGTATGTGTATAGTTTAACGAATTACCAATTCGTCATATACCATATACAAATCCTAGAGCATTGTTCTCAGGGCAAGCAGACAAGAGAGCTGAAATAGAATACAGTTCAAATGAATTGCTCACTTTGTTCGTGGTTGGAGTACCTATAGAAACACAGTGTTCGCTGAGATTGAGTAAGGTGCTGCTGGCAGGCGCGGGCAGTCGGCGCGGTCGGTAATAGGCGAGCGAGTAATGTCTCCGCGGCGCGCGGCGTCTCTGAGGCGGCTCTTCGTTAATTTCTGTCGTTAAACTGAAATATAGCTCTATTATAATTTCATATAAATCTAGCTGCTGATTGTCGGCGGCGGCTCTGTCTTATTAAGGGCGGTATTATTTGTTGCTGAAGGCCGCGACTTCTACTTGTTTGTTTACGAAGCCTATCCTCGCTGATTTATGTGTTGGCAATCGGCAAAAATACGTCCATATATTAAGAGAGCGGCGGAGCGTGCCGCGACACACGCGCGTTCTGAATATTGTATCAGCGCAGAGCCTGTACCGTCCCATGCAGAGCTAGTAGCAGTACTCGTGCCGATAGCGCCAGAGCTCAAGGAGTCCCAGTATCGCGTGATCGAGTCACGACAAATCAGTCCTTGAGATATGCTGAGGGACGAGTTTGAAACTCTAAAATGGTTGCTGCACCACACTCGTCTGCATAGAGGTATGAGCGGCACGTCGACACACAATACTTGAGCTTGCAATTCTCGCATTCAAGTACTACACCTGTGCGTACAATATCGATATAGACTGCATGTATGGCAATAAGTAAATGACTTAATAAAATAACCGGACAAGTCCGAGTCAGACTCAGAGGGTTCCGGTCGAGTCTTGATACATCACTGTACGTCGCGATCTATTCTAAACCGAAAATACAAGTTTGTAATAGCAAAAAATGTTTTTTATGATAAAACAACAAATTCCCAATTTTCAGACTTTTTCCTGGACTTGCTCAGTAAGATCTATCTTCTTGCCAAATTTCATGACTCTAGGTCAACGGGAAGTACCCTATAGGTTTTGATTACCTTGCGAGCGTCAAAACATGCGCCATACATACACGGAGCGTGAACGGTCTTAGTTTTAGATAGCGTTGACTTAGAAGTTTGATTTGTTCACGGCTCGGGGGGGAAGCTCCTAAGTATTTCAGCTTGATTCGTCCACGCGTTCCTGAGAAAAAGTGTCTTGACCTTGACTTGACAAACGGACAGACGGACAGGTACACGCACAATTGAGTGATCTTATAAGGGTTTCGTTTTTGCCGACTGAGGTACGGAACCCTAAAAATGTAACCGACAAGGGAGTAGGGTTGTGATATCAGTACCCTGTAGTAGAGGGTAATATCGGCAGTGAGGAGCTTATATCTCGCCGGGTATCGGCGGGTACCGGCGGGTCGGGCGGCGGTCATCAATCATGGCGCCAACTAAATTACAAGATAGAACTGTATTCCCGCCTCCATCTTGATTTTTTACTAAAAATGAATATTTAATTTCATCGTCGGGGACTCTGCATAATTGACGACAATATCACGACTTCGTGGCTGTGACGGATAAGTACTAGTGCGGCATTAGATACAGATGATCCGTATGTTCACTTTGTCTGCACTGGCCTGCGCTGGTCGCGCTGCTAGTCGTGGGCGCCTTGTCCTGCTGCCCGTCGCAGTGTGTCACGGCGACTCGCTATAGCCCAACGACAACATCATTTTATTTGAGATCGATATCTCCGACAGATCTAATAAAACCGACGTCGGCGAAACCTAAAAATAGTATAATATTTACGTAAAATAAGCTATTAATTTAATATTAGATCACGAATAAATAACAGCGGGGCTCGGTTTTGGCGTTGTATCAATTTTCTCATTTGAGCGGGACCCCTTGTAAATAAGTACGCTTGAATTATTATTATTTACTTTGG
>NDFZ01004619.1:79987-107852 GCA_002192655.3 Mamestra configurata | reverse complement strand
CGACCCCGACCCGCGCCTCACACCCCGCGCTTACCATGCTACACAATTAACAGCATTTAACTCAGGTTTGTCAAATGGACCACTTAGCAGAAAATTTAATTTAAATATTTAGATAACATGGGAAACAAAATAAACTACGGAATTAAAACTTGCTAACAGGTATTAATATTCAAAATCCCGCGACAACCGCCGCTACGCGCCGCGCGCCGGCCACCTGGAGCCGACACGCGCAGCACCTACCGCGCACCTACAGCCCGTAATTAAATATCCCGAAACAAATGAGTGCTCTATATGTACGGTATTGTACAGTGAGAGGCAATAGAGTTCGCCACCGCCGAGTCCGACATTACCTGCGCGAGATGCGAGCGAGGACCCTTCGCGACGCACTCGCGACAATTAACACAGCCAAGTGCGCTGCTATACTCGGACCTATTTGCACCACAAACGAAGAGAGCGCAAACAGCCTTCACTTGGACTTGTTCCTAAATGTTGTGCCAGCGAAATGCACGGAGACCACGTCCATCGTCCGTTTTATTAGCGTCCGTAATACAACGTTTAATGAAAGGGCTGACAGATGTTTAGGCCGTTTATACAATAGGTAGTTTACCCTGTGTGACGAAAATATATGAAATATTTAATTTTGGGAATTCTTTATTCAAGTAACAAACTTAAAATTGTAAAATTGGTCGTTTCATGAAATAACCATGATGACGATTTCGGACAATTGCGATGAAATAACTAAGACCTAACCTTGACGACAGAGTCCCACTGCGCGGGGATCCTATTTCTACATGAATGGGAAGACGGAAGCTTAGTTCGCTCGCTGCGTGGGCGGAAGGACGGCGGTCGTGGTTTGCGAAGAGTGCTGGTCTCTTTGCGACTCTCTTGGAGGAGAGTGGTAGAGTCGTCGGGCGTGGCGTTACGGTGTTTTACAGCAGTGTCGAAGAAACGTTTGGCTATGCGTTTTATGAACTGCTGTAATGTGGGCAATTTGAGATCTACATGTAGAGTCTCATTTAGGACGTAGTAGGGGCACCCGTGATTTTGCGCAGGAAACGGTTTTGGAGCGTCTGCATCCTGTGGAGATGACGAGGCTTTGCGTGTGCAAAGACGGTGCAAGCGTACGTTATGATGGGACGGATGACCGCGGTGAAGAGTCGCAATTTGCACTTGAGTGACAATTTGCTACGGGCGGTCGTGATGTAATGAAGCCTTCCCTGAGCGAAGGCGGCGCGAGAACGGGCCTGCCTTATGTGCTCAGCGAATGTGAGGTAGCCGTCCAGGATTACCCAGGTATTTGGCTTGCTTCTCACAGGGGATCAGCTTGCCATACATGGTGATCGGACGAGGGGGAGGGGGTTTGTGCCGCGGTTTTGTAAAGAGAACCGCCTGACTCTTGTCGAGGTTAACGTCGATTCTCCATTTTCTGAACCATCTGCCCAAGATGTTTGCAGATGTTTGGAGAGTGCGAGCGATAGCGTCAGGGTCGCGACCGGTGTAGTAAATGGCGGTGTCGTCGGCAAATAGGGCCAACTGCGCCTTTTTACTTTTGAGGATATCGCTGGTGAACAGCGTAAAGATTAGAGAACAGCTCTCCGCTCAACGAAGGTCACGGGTCTCGCACAAACAAACACAAACGAAACCAAAAACAAACAACAAGTAAGAGTAGCAATTATATTTATGACCAAGTTGTCAATTAGTAAATAGACAATAAATTCGAGCGCGACACATCGTAACATAACGCCAGCGCTTGGTCCCCGCGGAACGGTACCTCGATCCAATTCAATCATTTATTCAGCGAGGAGGTCCCTCTATACATTTTTGCGCGTCAAAATAACGGATGGACTTTAGCTATAAACTACAGAACACCCTTGGGGAAGAAACGCGAAATAAACAGAATCGGAACGATGATAGATTTAATAACCGGACTTGGTAAAGTAAACATTTGTGATCCCAGCAGACAGAATAAACAAAGTGTCTATAATAGTTCCAGCGATGTTTGAGTAACATGCTGCGGGAACTGATGCAATGATCACACGAGTGAACTGAAGGGTGCCCCAGCGTGAGGCTCACGCCAGGTGTGACACGCCGCGCCCACGCCTGCCGAGGCAACGCGGGGCGTGGGAGTCAATAACTAAACATTCAATAACTTGGCCGCTGCCGACAACATATATTCGAAAGAGCCCGAAAGCTAATATTTCTCGTAGCTCCGGTAAATTTAGCGGATATCCGGCTCGATGGCAAGTTCCTGGCACGCGGTCGTCCGTGAAATTGTATAATATGGATAGTGGACCGTGGACCTACCTACAAAATGTGCTGCGTCTACCGTTTGTAGTACCTGCGGGCTCTCGCTGGACGTCGCATGGCACGCTTTATTTCGAAAAACAAGTTCAGTTTAATTACTAATTATCAGTTTATAATAAGGCTCAATGACCAATATTACTCATATCGTCCTCCTTTATACTTCTTCAGTGTACAAAGCATGTGATCTTGTCCTAATTTTCTGCATTCCAACACTCGGATACACTCCAAGTGCAGTCACGTTCTGCAAGTTCAACGCTCACACGACAAACGCTCTCATCACGCCAATTTTCACGTAGAAGAGAATTTTCCTCAACTCTTTGTAAGATACAGCAAGTCCTCATCTGTGTGAGAGGGCGGGAGGGTGCGGAGAGTGGAAGGGGAGATGGGTACAAATAGACAATATATCTGCGGGCATTTAAAAACTTTGTGCTCCATAATAGAAGTGTTTGCAAAGTTCGCTGTGTGAACTGCGCCCGGCTGGCGCGGGCAGGGCTGCGACACACGCGCCCAGGCGGCGTGTTCGTATTATTCTAAGGATTTAGTCAAGATATAGTGACATCTATGTCGTGTCTATTTTATCCGCTGACTCTTGCTACGTGCAGCTGTAAGCTGTAACTGTGGCCGTGAAGACATCGCATGTGCGCTCACATCGATGGCCCACGATTGTTTCCATCCGACTGCTCCAGTCCGATATTTTTCCGAGACGAAGTCAAAATGTGTCTGAATTTATTTATAAAAAGTGTGGCAACACGTTTTGCAATCTGATCGTACCGAACACTTCGATTAAAGTGTAAAGCTTTACAGCTGAGAGCTTAACGAGTCGCTCAGTTTCCTCGCGCTGAAGGTGTACGGGTTTTACGGGTTCTCTTTCGTTTAGCAGTAAGAAGACAAAAGTTTGAGCACGACGCAAGCTGGATGTGCACTTGTAGGTACAGGCTGCAGCGCGCTGATGATACTGTGGAGTGCGGCCTGTTGTTGCATCTCGAAGTGTTTGTTCATTACTGCAGCCCTGGCGCAGCCTCGCGGAGTGCAGCAGCCGCGGAGTTATTGCCGACTTGCACAGCTGCCCCTCTTTCTGCCCCTCTTTCTGCCGCACCGTCTTTCATACCTTCCATGTACCTTAAATCACTTAACATAAAGCCGATATTCCCTTACAGATGTTACAGAGCATAGCGTCGATATTAATGAATTTCCTCGCTCCCAACACACAACACCTCGGTAAACTTGGTGGCAAGTTAAATGGATATAGTTTTCATTCGATATGCTTTTCATTATAGTATCCAAGTTGGCACGAGAAGTGATTGTCTAATTTACTGAAGACACTTGTTTGATGTTCGCGAAGGCTTCCACCAGCCACGTACAAGTTCATAAAGAAGGCTGTAAGCTTTGGGAGTTTTGAAGTTGAAAGCACAAACACGTTCATAGTATCACTTCCTATCACACACACACACACACACACACACACAGAGAAGCCTTTGTGTAGTGAAAGAACGGTTTAAAACGCTTGACAGAACAAAACCTCGTGCTTCTTACCACTGCTCGGCGCGGAGTGCCCACGCGCCACTGTTTAGGACGGCGCGTGAGTGCCGCTCATTACGACATCAGCTATTGTCTCGCCGCGGCTCCGCTTACACTCACCACAGACAATGTGATTCATTCCTCAACTGTGACTAATGCAATGCCAGAACGGTATTCACAGCCAAGTTTAAGGGACGCAGCAAAAAGCTGTTTCTTGAACCGAAGTGTTGTTTCTACGCACACGTGATATTAATGTGACGCATTCGCGTGTCGCCGTCGAGCGTCCCTCCCCCCACCCCGCAGCTCCGTCGCCACTCGCGCTCGGGGATAATGTTTAGTCGTAATTGTAAAATGTTGTTTTAATTAAAAGTGTGTTCGGTGTAGCGCTGCTCGCTAGCGAGGTGTCGACACTCGTTAGTTTTTACTATCCCCACCGGAGCCGCGCAGGAGCCTAGTGTGTATGTGTGCGTGTGTGTGAGTGCCCAGTATGTGTGTAATGTTCTCTGGCGAGCTGAGATGCGGCAGCGCGCATAGCGCAATTTGCGACATACTTATATTTTAAGAGTGATGACAAGCAAGTATCTCCATATCCGTACACCTACTAAACGTGTCGCACCCCGCTCTAGTCTTGTGTAGTTCGCGAACGAACTAGTTCGTAAGAGCGCTCCCCACATGCGACTTACGCGAACTACCTAGTTCGCGTAAGTCGCATGTCTGTGATGCGTGTCTGTGTTCGCGTAAGTGTCATGTTGTATGATCTGGGACCTCCCAGATCTCCCGCTGTTTAGCTTGTTCGATATGACCGATGAGCGGGAGCGCGGAGCTGTCCGACCTAGTTGCATCACCGCTCACTCGACACCCACTGATGCCGTGATGCGCTCCTTACTTATCGTTCGGTCATTCATATATCTGATCACTGAATGTTGTGTGTTATGACTGTTGCAAAGATTTTGCGCGGTCGGCGATATACAAACTAATATTTACTTTTACATTTAGAAAATAAAAACCTCCAAAACTAGTTAGAAACACTTATGTTTTTTAAGCTTTTTTGTTTTATATTGAACTAATAAATAAATGAAAATACTGCGAGTAAAATGTATATAAAAACAAAATAATTACTTTATAAGTTTACAACTGCAGAGCTCGCGAACGATCTGCCATTCTCATCTCACTAGCTCAGTCAGTGAGTCAGCTCAAGACACGATCCATCGAGTCGGGAGTTGGTGAACTAAAGAGCGAACTAGTGCGCCAAGGAGCCGCGAACTAAAATGAGCGCTCCCGGTCGCGAACTACTATGCGCAGGCCTACCTCGCTCACTCGCCCCGCACCGCACCGCACCGGTCCGCCCCGCGACGCCGCTCTCACCAGCTTATTATTTTTCCAATTTCAGTTGCCTAGTTAGTGTTGGAACTTTGTAACGTGATTAAAAAACGCGCGGAGGGCTTGCGCTATTCAAAGTTGAGGAAAAAACCTGGTTCTTTTAAGTGCGCTTTTTAGTGTATCAGTTTTACGTTCGAGCAAAATGAGATTTTTAATGAGTTGCTTCGTTCGTCCCTAGTACTGAAATATCGGGCCATACGCAGCAGCTTGTAATCACCGTTTCCTGCAGTTAGGGAAAGCCGAGGAACATTTGAATCCAATCAGTTTCCCATCAGACCAGTCAAAGACGCAATCAGCAGTAATTTACAAACACACACAGTCTCACACAGCTCGATGCTCGCCGGTAGCGATCGTTTCCCGCTCTAAATTAATACAATATTATTGTTCATCAATAAAATATTATTGTTCGTTGATTAAACGCTTTGCGTAAATTGTGAAAACCAAATTAGATTTATTTTCAAGAAATAATGGGATATCGAATAAGTCGTTATCGGCAACGACAGCTCGTGAATATGAAGCGAGTCGCGTCGGCGACTAGCGCGGGCGCGCGGGCTCGCTCGCTGACGACACAAGTAATTCGCTCACATACTATCGTATCCGCACAAATTTCAACTAACGATGCAGGAAGAAAGAAGTTAACTGCGCTCCACAGTTTTTGTGCGACACGAAGTAATATTCTTAAACGGCAAGAATAAAAGCTTAGCGCGAACGAGCGGCCGCGGCCGCACCTGCTGTTGTTTTGCTCCCAGTACGTCAAGTAGGTCGCGCACGACAGCCCTACGGTGCGGCCGAGCGCGTGGTGTGCGCGAGCCCTACCGCGCGACACGCTGGGAGAGCAATTAAGTAAATACACTGTAATGTTGCTTGTGTACGAGTTGCTTTTTTAAGTTTCAACAAAATGGAAGGCGTTTCAGTGCTCTCAAAAATGATGTAATATTCCTTGTTTAACTCCAAATGCTTTGAGCTAATTGCAGTAACCGGTAACTTACTGATAACAACTGTAATTTAAATTCTAAGGTAGCAAAATGTCTGTTTGAATTAATGGCATCGAAGTAAATTTTATATTTATATTTTTTAGTATAAGCTATTGGCAGTCAGATGTGGTTAGGGTATAATGGGACTGGTATGCACAATGTGTAAAAGCCCTTATAATAAATAATTAAATACACGTAAAACTAATTTCAAAGGATAACTGTAGCGTAGCCGAGAGTAGCGCGTAGCACGTCTCGTAGCGCTTGTAGCACCTCGTAGCACTTCGTAGCGCTTCGAAGCGGTCGCGTAGCTTGGCATTAAATTACAATAATAAAATGCTCGGAGGCATTACAAAGAAAGCATTACTTGAATCGTTTTGTCAGTTTATGTAACTATCGCTCACTGCATACTTTTGTTTCAACATTACCAACATGTTGATAATTATATAACATGTGCATAATGTTGGACTCATGTCGCAGCACATTGTAGCGCTACTTACATAAGTTTTTTTTAAGGTTTTGACTCAAAGTCAAAGTCAAAGTCAATTCATTTATTTCAACTAGACCATTAAAAGGCACTTTTGAACGTCAAATTTACAGTTTAAAATTAAAATATAAGTGACTCTAGTTGTCCATTCGCAAAAAGTAGATTCTTATGGAGAAGAACGGACAAGAAACTCCATAGTTACTCTTTTCAAATATAAGTTTTACAATATTTTGTATACATAGGTACATTGATCAATTGATTATAATATGTGAGCACAATGCATCCAACATTACACTAATATACAGCACACACTTATATACTATAGGTACAACAAAGCAATACCAGCAGAGATAAAATTAAGTTTGCTAGTAAGGGACATGGTACTCACATATTTACAATATAATTAAAAACAATGGATCAGTGTGTGAGTTAAATTACATATTAAAAACCTGAAAGTACACCAGTAAATAAAACAAGTTTGACTTTTTCTACTATACCCTCGATTGTCCTATGGAGCAGGACCAGCATGTTTCCAAGCATTCTTATCTTTAATATAATCATCTAGTTTGTAATATGCTTGTTTACAAAGTGTGGTTTTAATGTAAGTTTTAAATTTTCTTTCATTTAGTTCTAATATGTCACAAGGTATTTTGTTGTAACATTTAACACAGTACCCCATGAAAGATGTTCGTACTTTGGCTAATCTATAAAATGTTTGATCTAAATTATTTTTATTTCTAGTATTAAAATGATGTCTATCACTAATTTTGTTAAAGAGATGTCGATTTTTTCTTACATACATAATATTCTCATAAATGAATTGACAAGGTACTGTCATAATATTAATCTTTTTAAAAATTTCCCTAAGAGAATCGCGGCGACGAAGATTATAAATGGCTCTAACAGCACGCTTTTGCAAAATAAATACAGATTCAATGTCAGCAGCACGACCCCACAGCAAAATACCGTACGACATAATGCTGTGAAAGTAACTAAAATAGACCAAGCGCGCGGTTTCTACATCTGTTAACTGTCTTATCTTTCTAACAGCATAAGCGGCTGAGCTTAGCCGCCCCGCAAGAGATGTTATGTGAGGTCCCCATTGCAATTTCTCGTCTAAAGTGATTCCCAGGAAAACCGTCTGATCAATAAATTCCAGTTTTTGTCCATTCAATACGATGTCACATTCGGTGCTTCTAACATTTGGTAAAGTAAATTTAATACATTTGGTCTTTTTTTCATTTAGTACTAAGTTGTTTGCCGTAAACCAAAGTTGGACCTGATGAATAGAGTTATTGACATCATCAAGACTTTGTGACCGTCGGTCTATCCTAAATATCAATGATGTGTCATCAGCAAATAATACCATCTTTGGTTGATTTTGAAGCAATTCGGGCAAATCGTTTATATATACTAAAAAGAGGAATGGACCCAATATTGAACCTTGCGGAACGCCCATTGTCATTTCAGACCCTAGTGAGTTTACACCGTTTACCTGGACTTTAACCTGTCTGTCTTTCAAGTATGATCTAATCAAATCAAAGGATGTATTCCTAATCCCATAATGCTCGAGTTTCAACAAAAGCGTCTCATGGTTAACGCAATCGAACGCCTTCGAGAGGTCGCAAAAGATTCCAATGGCGTCTTTTGAATCTTCCCAGGCGTTAAAGATGTTCTTTATTAGGGTGACACCGGCGTCAGTTGTACAACGCCCTTTGGTGAAACCGTACTGTTGTTCATGAAAGATGGAATTTTTATTAAAGTGAAGTAACATCTGATTAAGCATTAACTTTTCGAACACCTTACTGAGAACCGGCAGGATTGACACCGGCCTATAATTGTTGGGTTCATGACTATCACCCGATTTAAACAGTGGAACGACTTTACTGTGTTTCATGAGATCAGGAAATACTCCTTGATCCACACTAGAGTTAAATATGAGAGCTAAGTAGGGAGCAATAGTTTCAATTATAGATCTACAGACTTTTACAGACATTCCCCAAAGATCTTCTGTTGATTTAATTTTAAGATCTTTAAAAGCTTTTATAATGGCCTGGGGGTTTGTATGTTGAAACTTGAACTCTGATGGACATACCTTGACGTTCTTCCGAAGTAAGGCAGCAGAGAGCGCGGGTGACGAGTTAAGAGCCTCTGTCGTTTTACGAGGAATATCAGCAAAGAAGTTTTCAAATTCCTGAGCTACCTCTGCATCTGAGTTTATGGGGCCATGTACAGTATTTAAATTAAGTTCAGTTTCACGCTTTTTCTTACTACCAGTTTCATTATTTATTATTTTCCAGGTAGTTTTTATTTTGTCATCTGCTGATTTTATTTTATTGCTAATAAACAGAGCTTTAGCTGTTTTGCATACATTTTTAAATGTTTTTGAGTATTTCGCAACATACTTATGAAAGCTTATATTATTCACATGTTGCTTTAGGCCATATAGTTCGTATAGCTTTTCCCTACTTATGCGAATGCCTGGAGTTGCCCAATCACTAAATATAAACTTAGTGTAAATACTTTTAGACTTAATTGGAAAAGTGTCATTAAATTCAGTGTTTAGTAATGAAAAAAACTCGGCGTAAAACTCATTTGGGTCATCTATGTTATTAAAACTTTGGACACATAGTTTACTGGATAAAGTATTATTAAGTTTTTCTAAATTTTTATCTGTTATCGGTCTAAATTTAATTTGAATTTTTTGTAAAGGAATGTAGGTGCAAAACGTTATTGATTGTCCACTGTGATCAGAGGGCAGCTTATTTACAATTTCTTTATGTAAGTAATCACAATTACAAAATATGTTGTCTATGCAAGTCGCAGAAGTAGCTGTAACTCGAGTAGGTTCAATAAAAACATTTAACAAATTAAATGATTTAAATAGACTCAATAATCTGATACTATTTGAGTTTGTCTCTAGTAAGTTAACGTTAAAGTCGCCACATATAATTATTGATTTATTGCTAGTACTAACTTTTTTTAACACATCTTCCATTACAGAATCAAACACAGATAGATTCTGGTAACTTGGAGGTCTGTAGACACATACTACAACATGCTTATCTAGCTCAACACAGGACAATTCAATGGTGTGTTCAACCGATAGTTTAACAATGTCTTTTCTTTCTTTAGACTTAATATAACTTTTAATTAAAATTAATGATCCTCCATGTATCATACATTGTCGGCTGAAATGGCTAACTACACAATAATTTTCAAAATTAATGGATTCTACTTGGTAATCTTTTAACCAATGTTCAGTTAAGCAAACTACATCAAACCTGGTTTTTTCTAAAAACATTTCTACTTCAAGTAATTTGGAAGCGCAACCTTGAATATTTTGATTAAATAATTTTAAAGTGTGTTGCCCTCCCTTAGGATTTTTACCATGAACTAAATCGCCAGAAGATACCTTGTTATTATTCACTAATAATAATTGGTTATTAAAAGGGGTAACTTCTGTTGTCTTGCAGTTCAGTTTAAAGAGTTATCCGGAGTAATCTCCACAGCTACAATTGAGGAGTCTAAAATGCCTGTATGGGTTCCATCAGGAAGAGAATACTCGATCTGATTAGTAGAGGCCTCCAAAAATGTTGATATTATAGGTGGGTCCTCCTTCGTACAACACAAGGAATCAGAATAATAAGTCCCAATGTTGTTAGTGCAACTAGACAACACAGGCTCGTCACTTAACCTAATATTTGTTATATTAGCTATAACCTCGTTAATATTATATGCTATCAACATAGCAATCATATGTCTACATTTACCGGACAGAGATAAAGCTCCCTGAGTTAATTTAAAACCACTAACAAACTTATTAGTGTCAAAATATAGTAATTTGTCACTATGACAACATGTCAGCAAGTGAATAGTATTATTCAACTTTAGAATATTATTGTTTTGATCAACTGATAAGCTATCAGAATAAGGAAAAGCACATAACATCAGCTTTCCTATGTTTAATTTTAATAAGGATTCAACACCATCCATTATGTCCTTTCTGGTAATACCAGAACTATTACCTAACAGAAGAACCATTGATGAATAATCATCAAGATTTGAATTTATAATTCTTTTAACCATTTGTTTAAAACTTATATTATGATAAGTATGATTAGTAAAACTATGGCTTAAGTAGTTATGTAGTATTTTTCCAAAGCCAGACCCTAGTTCGTCACAAAAAAATATAGTTTTATTTTCCTGTGTTTTGACACAGGTTTCTAATGGGAGAGCCAACACCGGTGGAGATATGTCAAGTTCGGGCTGGGGAGATGATGGCCGGTTGACACAGCTGCATGAGAGATGATTAGTCAGAGACTCATATCTCTCAGCATTGTACTTCACCAAGTCCAGTAGTTCCCCCGCCTCAAACAAGCGCTCACTAAGCTGTTGTTGTGAAGTCTCATATTTTTCATAAAAATTCTTCAGCAAGTACTCCTTATATAATAAATCATTTTGGAGGCATTGAGTATCTATATTATATTGCTCCCTACATCTGTCTAGCTCTTCTGTACAAGTATTCAATCTACTTGTTAGGCTGACTCGGTCCTTTCTCAGTGAAAGATTTAATTTAAGGAGATTTAGTTTTTTTATTGCTCTCCGAGACCTTTTAATTATTTTCTTAATTTTAATATATTTTTTTAATTTCTTGTGACTCATAGCAATAGGACATAATGGGATAGTATCATCACCTGTCAAATCAATTGTTACAGCTGGCTCACACACTGATTTAGATTGGAGACTGCCTACCAACTCATTATATAAACTATTTGTATTAGTTAACTGTTCACTGACTTTGACAGACTCTGCAACAGATAGTGCCTTATGGGCATCACACAATTCCTGTTCAAGTTCTGAGACACGGTGCAAAGTCAGCTCATAAGTGTCACTGCACTTTTGAAATGTTAACACATGATATTCAAGTTGACTGTGTTGTTCGGCCAAGTCCATGTGCTGAGTGTGTAGCTCAGCCAGCTCATTTTTGAGGCAGGTGTTTTTAAGTACCACATTTTTCACTTCCACCTCGCCTTCTGCAATTTCCTGGAGCAGCTTTTCATTTAATGCTTTAGATTCTTTAAGCTCCTTCAAAGAAGCCTTTAGCTTTGCTTCCAGCTCCTTGATGGTGGCACTGCGGGTCATCATTTTCTCTGATCACCTGGAATGTGTACAGTTATACAGTTAAATAATAGTGGATGAAGGTTTATAGTTTTAAAATTAGTAGGAGGTAGTAGGGAAAAAAAAAAAAAAAAAAGTTTAACATATGAAAAAGTAATTAATATTAAGGATAAACAATTAGATTTGGTTATTAGAATTAAATGGAAAAGTTAAATAAGGAAAATAGTAAATATAAAACACAGTTTTAAAAGTTTCTACAAAGTTTTAGGCTGCATCGAATTGAGACTTATATTATAAACACACTACAGGTTAACTTAATAATAGATTAGGTACTATAAATAGTGGAGTGTATTATAAACACACTACAGGTTAACTTAATAATAGATTAGGTACTATAAATAGTGGAGTGTATTATAAACACACTACAGGTTAACTTAATAATAGATTAGGTACTATAAATAGTGGAGTGTATTATAAACACACTACAGGTTAACTTAATAATAGATTAGGTACTATAAATAGTGGAGTGTATTATAAACACACTACAGGTTAACTTAATAATAGATTAGGTACTATAAATAGTGGAGTGTATTATAAACACACTACAGGTTAACTTAATAATAGATTAGGTACTATAAATAGTGGAGTGTATTATAAACACACTACAGGTTAACTTAATAATAGATTAGGTACTATAAATAGTGGAGTGTATTTTGTGCAATAATTTAAGTAGTATTTGTTGTCTGGGCGAATGTTTTCGTCGTCGATTCTGCTTCCACCAATTGTCAAGCAAAAGGAGACATAAACCGTGCCAATGTGTGATGGACGTTGCTCAGGGGCCTGAGCAGTATTTCGTGATGTTTTGTAGTCCGTAAATATTGTGTAAATTAACATAAATAAAACGAAATACTCCCCGGGTTTGTTGAAATGACTGCATCATTAATTATTCTGCATCATTAATTATTATTAATTATTTTCTTAAGTATTTGTAATAAACACCCAGTCAATAAAGTGTACTTGTCTCCGGAGTATTGCAAACACCATGGATTAAATAAATCGCTTGAGATTATAAACTCATTCTTTTCCGATAAGATACGGATATTTGGTAAAATATCTAATTTGGAATGAATTTATTGTATTTGAAATAGCTGTTCCCAATATATCGAGAGTTTATAATCTCGCAGGCCTTATCGCAAATTACGGTTATTGCAATAATCTGGTGATATGTTCATTTCAGGAATGCACCGATACGTTAGATGTATTTCTTAGATAGATTCGCACACACATAGAGACACCCCTCCCCTCCTCCCTTCCCCCTCGTGATGGGGACACATGCATCTACTCTGTGATCTGAGGCGTCTCGAATGAACAGTATCCCGATATGAGTACAGTATTCAGATATATGCGTACCAAGAAATGTCTTGTCCCCCAGGACGTCGTTATGGAAGTAGATTGGAGATGTTAAAGAACTGCCTTTACCCATGGCATGCTCCCTGACGCAGGTCATGGCTGGTTACAAGTACTTCTTTGTTGTTCGGGCAGTGGACATCAGGTTCCGACTCGGCCCGATCAGTTTACCTGGGAGCGTACTCCTGCTAAATAAATTGTGAAAAAAAGACTAGAAAATGTGAATGGACCATGTGTAAGATGTGCTAGTGGAATTGAATTTGTCCTCTTGTTTTAGTCATTTAATTAATTTATTCCGCATATTATGCTTCAGCCACTCCTCTAAACATTGTTAAATGCGGGTTTTCTTTTTATTTTATCTTCAGATTCAGATTCAGATTACTTTATTTGCTCAAACATGTGTGTACATACAATTATAAGAAAACAAATGCATGCAAGGTGTTATAGGTAGATGTAGTTGTGCTAACATGTTTACCATATTGTCATGGTGTGCAAATATTAATAGGCAGTTTGAATTTACAGTAAAAAATAAACAACATTCATTAACCTTGACAATGCTGACAAAAAAAAGCAAAGAAATTAAATTAAATTGATTAGTTAATAAATTTATACAAAATAGATGGGAGTTACATACAAAAATGTCAAATATTCAATTATCAAAAAAAAAAATTAAAACATAATACAGTGTAGGTCCAAAAAAACAAAATATTCAATACAAACATCATTATTAAAAATCATTATTAAATTACAAACATTCCAGATTAAATTAATATATTAAAGAGTGACATGTCAATTTAAAAAAGATTCCCTTAAAAATTCATTCACATCATAATATACTTTACTAGCTAAAAAAGATTTTAATTTCCTTTTAAATGCTTCTATGTTAAGCTCTTTCCAAACTTTGGGAAGCTTATTGAAAATAATGGGAGCCATACAAAAAACACTCCTGCGCCTTGTGCAGTCCGAGACCTATGTTGACAGAGTTGACTGTTATCACGTCTATTTCTAGGGAACCGGTCTGCCACGCGGGGAAATAGCTCAGGATTTGATTTAACAAATATCGCGATTTCCAAAATATAAATACCGATCTAAGACATTTTTTTTTAAATTTAAATGCGATATCTCTATCCGTAGATCTTCTTTTGACATTCGTAAAACTAGATATTTACTTTGTGGAAAGTTTAAGTATTTTCGTTTAATGATTGTACTGTTATCTTGTCTGTCTGTTGACTGATATTGATCTTTTGAACAACTATTATATAAACACGATTGTTTAACTGTTCGTTTGATACATTAGGTAAATAATAGTTTATTTGTATAATTTGTAATAATTGTAAAGTTTTAGCTAATTTACATTCGTTTAATAATACGACACCACGTAAGAACACGCCTGGTTTCTCGCTAGAACAACACTACACCACGTAACAACACGCCTGGTTTCTCGCTCAAACGACACGACACCACGTAACAACACGCCTGGTTTCTCGCTCAAACAACACACTACACCACGTAACAACACGCCTGGTTTCTTACTTGAACAACAAGACACCACTTAACAACACGCCTGGTTTCTTACTTGAACAACCAGACATCACGTAACAACACGCCTGGTTTCTTACTTAAACAACACGACCACACCACGTAACAACACGCCTGGTTTCTCGCTCAAACAACACGACACAACGTAACAACACTCCTGGTTTCTCGCTCAAAAAACACGACACTACGTAACAACACTCCTGGTTTCTCGTTCTGACAACACGACACAGCGTGTTGTTACCAACACACCTGGTTTCTCACTCGAACAACCAGACATCACGTAACAACACACCTGGTTTCTCACTCGAATAACCAGACATCACGTAACAACACGCCTGGTTTCTCGCTTGAACAACACGACGACACCACGTAACAACACGCCTGGTTTCTCGCTCAAACAACACACTACACCACGTAACAACACGCCTGGTTTCTCGCTCGAACAACACGAAACTTCGTAGCAACACGCCTGGTTTCTCCGACGGGTTGGCCAGAGATGACTTCATTTAAGTTAAACTTTTTCCATAAATATTCCGCTTTAGTCAGAAACAGATCTCAAAGTTTGATTTAAGATCTGAAATAAAATCAGGAATGTTTGAACACTAGAGCGTCCAAACACACATCACGCGGTCGTCAGTGCGCCGTCTCAGCATAATCCTTACCTTCCCTCAAATATTTTGGACTCGGCTTTCAGTTTAAGTGCAGCTAAATTCAGTATATTGCACATTATTGATAAATTTGACATACGTCTGGCAACAAAATAACTGTTACGATATTATTGCCTTTTAAATGAACGCTTTCGCTGAGTTGTGCGCCGCGATTGTGTATTGTGGCAATAAAAGATGAAAAAATACATGTTTGTTCAAAGAAATAAAGAAAGTGGAATGACACGAGTAGCGCGAGAACTTGAACATTACAGGTCACAAGTAATCTCTTTCTTAGTGATGTCAAATGTACACTGTCCTACGTCACGTATATTCTCTGATGTCGTAATAACATAAAGCCTTCGTGCGTGGAACGAATACTTATTAGTATCAGTTAATTGGCCAAATTATAGCCATATGAAAAGCGAAAATTTGAATAAACTAATTTCCCTTTGTTTAGCAAGTGTTTTAATTTTCAGTGAATGAATGCGTTTCAGTCGAGTGAACGAGGTGCGAGCGCCCGCGGCATAATGTAGTTTTAAGGCCACGCCAATTTTGGCGCTGACGTCCTGCAGTAATTGATAATAATCAACTCTCACCTGAAGATAATCTACTTTAATTGAAAATCACTGAGGATAGTTTCTGTTGATACGCTGCACCAGTTCTGACCTAGATATTATGATCAACAGCAGTGCACGAGAGTGCCAGGTGCCGTGGGTGCCGGCAGTACATAGCAGCACTACAGGACATCACTCTGGGCGGATGTAATTCGCGCGTGTTACTGTTTCGCCTTTCAGATGTTCAGCTTGAATTTTAATGGCGCAGTCAGCTCAGCTCGCGTTTATCTGCAGATAATGCTAATACTGCATTTCCTTTTTCGGCTACTTACAATTATGCGCGCAATATATTTCTGTTCTCCGAGAACACTTTTACCAAAGTTATTTTTTGCCTGCACAAAGCCAAGCAGCGAACTTTGACATTTTAATTCTAAGATGGCAAGAAAATACATTGTTTATGAAAAATGTGATAGAACAAGTCATTACTCATCTCTGCGCGCTAACAAGAAGACACCGTTGACAGACACGACTACACAGTGATGCGACACGACTCGCGCGGACGAGGCGGAGCGAGGCGAGGCGGCGAGGCGGCTAAGCGTGAGGCGCGGCGCGAGGCGGCTTGAGGCGACACTCGTGTTTACTTCATTTAAACGCCGCGAGTCGCCTCGACACGCTCGGCTCAGAGACGACACTATTTATTTGCAGCACAGTTAAGCAGCCACAAAAAGCGCGGCAAGTACTGGAGGATTAGCGTTCCCAGTGCCTGAACTGTAGCGCGACGCTAAGCGCAGGTAAGTGTTCCAGTGACGTAATTTACTGAACTGATAAGAGAAACAAAAAACTGTGGGAACTCGCGGCGACCGCTCGCTGTGTTAAGACCGCAGGTTAGTTCGCGGAGAAGGCGCATATTATTTACGAGTGTTTGTGCCGATCGAGTTGTTTATCCACACACGAAGCGGGTTCAACGACACGATACACGTGTCTCCAACTCGAATATTTATAATTAAGATGGATTCGTACAGTTCCTTCGTCGAGCTTGTAGTTGAGGTTGTGAGGGGCTCACTAATCGCACATGCCTCGAGAATGTTGAACACACGTGCGTTAAATGTTTCCATCTATTACGACATGTACGCGGGCCCATCGACCGCTACCGTGTGCTATCACCAGCCCGCGCTGCACAGACGGCACACCTACTCACTTACCACGCGGGGCCACACTCGTAGAATAGCGGCTTGTCCCTGGTGGCCGGTGGGTGCTAACATATTCATTTGTGTCACATTAATGATAGTATAGTTTTCCAGTCGTTGCTTGTCATTCATTTGCGAGAGGCACTTACAGCGGATGCCTCGTGCGACGAGTCGGATGAACCCCACCGGCTGTGACGTCAGCGTAGCTCTGTCAGCTATGGTTATTACGTTCATTTGAAAAAAATTGTCTGTAAAGTCAGTTTACGGACGATAGTTTAACGTGACAACGTCATAACAAAACATTAATGAAATGATTGCATACTTTTATGAATAAAATTGAATCGTGCAGCGCTCTCGCTCCGATCATAACGTTACAATGAGCGTAACGTTACAATGTGTCATCCTTTTTCGTGCGTGATTTAATTAGACGTTTTCAAGTCAAAATGTGTTGCACTTTCCAATATTTTCCTGTAACCCGATATGTACAAGTTATGAACAGAAATAAATCACTTTCTGTGAATGGTTTATATTTATTTTGCGTTCTGAATATTTTACTACCTACAGAAAATAATTTTAGAGATCCGTATAGAATCACTGTGTGTCTGTCGGTCTGCCAGTCAATTAGCTCAGAGTCTGCTGGTCGGGTTTAGTTGTGTGATACAAATATACGGCTTAGCATGGACATGTAACGTACATTTGAGCTTGATTTCAACATAAGAGCTTGGCTCTATTCCTCGACTTAACAAAAGCCTTTGACACTGTCTCTGTTCCCACCCTTCTATCCAAATTGCATAGCATCGGCGTACGAGGCATTGTTCATGATCTGTTCAAGAGTTATCTAATAGACCGAAAAATTTGTGTGAAAATAGGATCACATCTTAGTGCTGATATGACAATGTCATATGGAGTTCCACAGGGTAGCGTTCTCGGCCCAACGCTCTTCCTTATCTACATCAATGACTTGTGCACTCTAAGTCTTCCATCTGCTAACATAGTTACGTATGCCGATGATACAGCCATTGTGGTACACGGGAGGAACTGGGCTGAGGTGAAAAGGAATGCTGAAGAGTCCCTGCAAATAGTCATGGAATGGCTTCATAAAAATCTTCTTACACTGAACCTACAAAAAACAAACTTTATCCCGTTTTCTATTCATGCTACCACGAAACCCCCAACCACATACTCAATTAAAGCTCACACCTGTCTGGACACTGCAACTTGCTCTTGTATAGCACTCCCTTCAGTAACATCGGTAAAATATTTGGGCGTAATAATCGATGACGGTCTGAAGTGGAATAAGCATATTGAGTCTACTGCCACCAAAGTCAGGAAAACGATCCATCTATTCAAGTTATTAAGGAATTCTGGTGACTTAGAGACCCTAAAAATGGTTTACACTGCACTTTGCCAGTCCATTGTCAGCTATTGTATTCTGGCTTGGGGTGGATCGGCCAAAACAAAGTTCCTTGAGCTGGAGCGTGCGCAAAGGGCGGTACTTAAGGTAATGTTGCAAAAGCCTTTTCGTTATCCGACTCATAAGCTGTACACTGAGCTCAAACTTTTAACCGTGAGACAGTTATTTGTACTCAGAACCACTCTTTGGAAACATAGCCAAGTTCCTCCCCCAGACTCAAACAAACGTGGTCAAAGAATAGTTTGCCCAATTCCTAGTCATAGAACTACCTTCGCCAGAAGACAGCAGTATGTGTTGAGCTCTCTTGTCTTCAGAAATATTAGTAAGACCATCCAAATAGCAAGGTTAAGCAAACACGAAGCAAAGACTAAGTTGAAAGACATGTTGTTCCTTTTAGACTACGCTCAAACTGAGGAACTATTAATTACTCAAACATAATTCACAATATTCCATACAAAACGCATAACACAGTCTGTACACCAAGTAAACAAGCAAACACAGTCTTACACCCGACTCCACCTTATTCACATACTTAGGCCCCTAGTCAAACACACACACATCCTCCCCCACACACACACACACCCACACAGACACCTACACACACACGCACACACAGAGACACACACACACGCACACACAGAGACACGTACACGCACCCACACAATGCAAACAAATCATAGGTACTTATACTTTCAGGCACACCTACAGAAGCTACCACACAGTCATTTTCACTTTTGAATTTTAAATGTAACACTAAATTTAAGTTTCGAATTTAATTTTTTTTTTTTTTTTTAACTCTTGTTTTAGTTTTCAAATATATGTAGTTTCTTTCAAAAACACTACATAATAATATACTCTTTTGAATAATATCAGCTTACCAGCTCTCAATTTCCACAAGGTATATAGTGTCCAAGTGGCAGTAGAACACTGACTCCTAAGTCACAGGTATTCCTAGTTTAGGGGTCAGGGTTTCAGCTTTTGTACGCCTTAACTATTGTGAACTTTGCTAGATATTAAGCATAATTGTAAGGATTTGTATCAATAAAGTATTATTATTATTATTATTATTTGTAAATAAAGATGGTGTCACTTTTGGAGGGTGAATTAGAACAAAAACCGGCCAAGTGCGAGTCAGACTCGAGCACGAAGGGTTCCGTACCATTATTTATAAAAACGGCAAAATAAACACGTTTATTGAATGGGAGGGGCTCCCCCCATACAATAAACGTGATTTTTTAAAATATTAATTGTATTTTAATTTCATTATTTATTTTTAAAGTGACATAATATTCTGTGAATATTTCAAGAGTCTACCTATTGCCGTTATTAATAGCGAGCAAAAACGAGCAATAAAATCACGTTTGTTGTATGGAAGCCCCCTTAAATATTTATTTTATTCTATTTTTTTAGTATTTTCTGTTATAGCGGCAACAGAAATACATCATCTGTGAAAATTTCAACTGTCTAAATATCACGGTTCATGAGATACAGCCTGGTGACGAAGGACAGACAGACAGACAGACGGACAGCGGAGTCTTAGTAATAGGGTCCCGTTTTATCCTTTGGGTACGGAACCCTAAAAAGATTACCAAACTACCGTGCGACAAATCAAAAGAAAGGGCTTATTGTGAGGTTCTATAATTTTTCTTTATCATTTTAAAATAAATAAATTAAAAGTTATTCAATAAAATGGAATCTTGAAACTTGAGCATTCGCACTCTCTTATGGCTTCATAGGGAGCGACAATTCAGGTGAAGTGCTGAGAACATTTGAATACAGAAAAAATGTGTTAGATTTAAATGTGGCGTCTGCTTTTTGAACAGACCATTGCTTACGAAACTTCACACTACCCTGCATCTACTATTGTACATCGATAGTTATGTCTTAAGTGCTAGTAAAACAACATCCGCATTATTTCAAAATGCAATCCGAAGTAATTAACAAGAAAGCAACGCACAGTGTGGGGTCCCATAGTTACCCATCCCTTAAGTTATAAATACACTTAGTTTTAAGTCATTTTCTATGGGGTTTACGAAATTTTTACCTAATCAGTCACATTTTACAGGGTGGTCGACTATTACTCGTTAACTTGTAAAGCCTACTTAGCTGTGATAGCATTCCTTTAAATTCGTTATGTATGCTACTACTATGAATTTTTTCACGTCTCCAAAAACAACCGTTTAGCTGGCAGGCAGCAGGGACATGCAGGAGACTCTTGACTCTAACAAAAATTAACACTTATAAGCTTAATATTTCGCAAAAGAATCCTTGGATGGAAAAAATGACCTCTCACACTATGGGGCAGGCGATAAAAAAAAATCGCTACTTTACATGTAGGGGGGCCTAAATAACTGTATTTCAATTTCAATTCAATTCAATTTTATTTGACCACTTTGTCGGCGTTATTAATATGTATACCCATACCAAAATTCTTTCTAGCGCTAAGCATGTCTGAGCTAAACCGCCGACAGACAGACAGACAGACGGACATGGCGAAATTATAAGGGTTCCTTGTTGACTACGGAATCCTAAAAATTAGTTTAACATACCCTATTGCCATTACAGCGCTATAACAAGTTTCAAAAACGCATCAAAAGAGCTTCCAATTACCAAGTTGGAGAAAAAGCTGATGAGTTGGTTGGAGGAAAATTATTTTATTTATTAGGCTTTTGTAAACATGCAAAAAAAAATTTAATTCCTTACGACACTGACTTTCAATTTAAATTTGTGATATTGACCTATTACAAATAATAATTTAAAATGACAAGTAATTAATTAAAATAGAATCTGAACCTTAATTAATTTAAATAAAGTAGTTTCCTCGTCAAGGATATTTGTACACCCTATACACCCTACAAACACATGTATGCTAAATAAAAAGCTTAGTTTCCAACTTTTCCTGCACTACAGGAGTGCATATTGAAGGGTTGGGGCTGATACACATTAACAGTTTCAGTGCACAGAACTCAGCATATGGGTCGAACAATAATTAGTTCGTGGCCACGAGTCGTCGCTACATATAACGACGACTCGGCTGCCCAGTTGTGGGCACACGAACTGAGAAAGTGTTAATCAAAAGAAAGTGACTTTAAAAAAAACAACCAAAAAGTTCCAAAGAAATTACTTTGTAAGCAGTTTGTTACTATCGGTGGCATTTACTATAATTACGTAGGCAGATTTGATGTCACCAACGGCATTAGACTGCTTAAAAAGTGATTCGTTTGGAACTTACTTACCTCGTCAGCTACCCAACATCGCCCTTAATGTACCTCGTCAGCTACCCAACATCACCCTTAATGTACCTCGTCAGCTACCCAACATCGCCCTCAATGTACCTTGTCAGCTACCCAACATCACCCTTAATGTACCTCGTCAGCTGCCCAACATCACCCTTAATGTACCTCGTCAGCTACCCAACATCGCCCTCAATGTACCTTGTCAGCTACCCAACATCACCCTTAATGTACCTCGTCAGCTGCCCAACATCACCCTTAATGTACCTCGTCAGCTACCCAACATCGCCCTCAATGTACCTTGTCAGCTACCCAACATCACCCTTAATGTACCTCGTCAGCTACCCAACATCACCCTTAATGTACCTTGTCAGCTACCCAACATCACCCTTAATGTACCTCGTCAGCTACCCAACATCGCCCTCAATGTACCTTGTCAGCTACCCAACATCACCCTTAATGTACCTCGTCAGCTACCCAACATCACCCTTAATGTACCTTGTCAGCTACCCAACATCACCCTTAATGTACCTCGTCAGCTACCCAACATCGCCCTCAATGTACCTTGTCAGCTACCCAACATCACCCTTAATGTACCTCGTCAGCTACCCAACATCGCCCTCAATGTACCTTGTCAGCTACCCAACATCACCCTTAATGTACCTCGTCAGCTACCCAACATCACCCTTAATATTTGTTTGCACACGCAGTACTCGCCCGCTGCTGGCTGACACTTGCTCTGTTTGCTTCGTCGCCGCAACTATTTGCGTGCCGGCGCGCCCCAACTTTGCTAACTGCACTAACTGCGCACAGTTACACTAACTGCTGAATTTGCAACTGTGCGCAGTGACTATGAAATAACTTTTTCTCACAGATTAAATTGTAAACCCAAACATTTAAGTATGAATTTTAAACCAACTTGAATTAGGTTAATAAAGGAAATATTAGTTTTATTACACCAAACTTAAGAGTCAATACAAGATATACAAAAAGAAACATGGCCTAATATGCTTAAACTCATGCATAGTTTCAACAACAAATAAATTTAAACAACTTAACTGCCCATTTCCTATAAACATCTGAAGAGATAAATAACTCCCCCACAACAAATGTGAATAGTGTCGATGTGTGCCCTCCGCGTGCCATGGGGCACATGCACCCACGGTTGAGCTCACTCGAGGACCTATTTATTGTGCTGTGTTTATGGTCACAAATGGAGCGGTAAGTCTAGCGCGAGCTCCGGAAAGCGGCCCTAACTCCGACCCGTCCTACCCGTCCTACCCGTCCGGCCCGTTGGGTCCTGTGCGGCCCGTTGGGTCCTGTGCGGCCCGGTGCGGCCCGGTGCGGCCCGGTGCGGCCGCGCGGCGCCGACACACAACATTAACTCTACAACTATATTTGGAATAGAAGCAGTTATGCTAAATGTGAGAGATATTTCTGCGTTGGATATTATAAAAGTGTAATGTTCAGGAGATAGGAAGTGAATGAATCGCTCTAATACGACAGCATCCGGCAATGTGACGTCACGGCCGGGGATCACACGTCACTGAAAATAAATACTATCGTATTGTGATATACTTGGAGTGAGAGCAACGAGTGACTCTGCTTAGTGCGGCTTACATTATATACTCCGACGCCCGGCCGATGTACTGCAGTGGGGATGTGCGCAGAGCAAGCTCATCACGGACTGGTCTCTGAGCTCGTCTATGCTAAGAGAGGACGATTCATCTTTCCTTGTCGGTTGTCGATAGCAGTTATAGATTTAATTAAGATAAGCGTTATCCATTGTTTCTCGCACAAAGCGGGTCAAGCGCTCCGGTGGCGCGGGGTCAGTTCATTGACTCAGCTTGTTTGATATCATAATAAACTATTAATTTATGCCTAACTTACGAGAATAATCAATCCAAGTTCTGCGAAGTTTGTAAACTATGCGGTAAACATTATTAATGAGACGGGAAGGAAGACTAACGTTACAAGAGGACTGCGGGTGGTGACCACACGCGAGGCCGAGGTCGTTCAGAACGACAGACAGTGGTGTAACACACAGTGGGTTCAACAAGGATTAGCCGTGAAGAAACATTTGTCGTAACAGCCACAGTAAGGTATCAAGGCAATAATGTCGCCCATAGTATAGACTACAATCCTCTCGCGTCGATGCGAGTACAAAGTGCAGAGGTGTCCCGGTCCTAACACGTTACATTTATTTTCTCACTAACTGCAACTTTGTCCACAAACCGCGAGTACCAAAACGAGCGCAGTAGCGAGTTCCTTGCGGTGCGACCACGGGGCACAGTTTGGCTCGGTCGCGGGCGCGCGCCTATGGATGCGACACAATGCGGTACGGACAAAACGGTGTCTCCACTACCCCGGGTACAACCGGTTGCTTGTTTAGCGACTATTTAAGTAGTTTCAGTGTTAACACCGCGTGACTTATTTTATTTGCGTTACTTGGTTGTCGGTGCTTTCCGCAGAGTTGCTTATACAAATATAAATGCCCGGGCGATGAGTTCTATTCACGGATGTTTAAACAAAAACCCACACACACAGCAGTACCGTATAGTCGCTAAGTACGTGAAGGTAATGAACTGCGCGACTGTTGATCTAGGACTGAAACAAAACATGGAGAGTAACTTACACATTGTTTCATATTAACTGCTTGTTTGGCACGAGCTGGAAGTAATGAGTTTGTGTTGTGTTACAAGTTACCGCTTGTGTCGACAGTACATTAACACAGTAAATTGTCTGCGACGCAGCAGAGCGAGGTACGACTGTAAGGAGGAGAACATGCATGATTTACATAATGCTAATAAATAGTGTCGTTAGTCGCGGAGCTCGTGTGTCTCCGCGCGGAGGCGGGTCCCGGGGCTCGGCGCTTGGGGCTCGGGGCTCGGGTCTGGGCCAGAAGCACACCACACAGACACATGCAGAATGTTCAGTCAGGTGCAATTTCTTGAGGTAACATGGCAATGTTACCTCAAGCTTCAAGCCTCGAGCTTGTGCGGTAACACAAGAGCCAAAAACAAAATTGTACAACTAATTAGAACAGAGGAAATTGATAAAAAAAATATTAAAATAATGTGAAAAGGCTAGCTCGGGAGAAGATGAAGTAAGGGCTGCTTTAACAAGCTGAGAGATACAAACAGTCTGCTTCAGCAACACATCCAGAATTCGGTACCAACTTATTCTGTAAGAACTGGTTCTTCTGTTATTCCTCACAGTCGCAGCACACACTGCCTCGTACGCTGTAGTACAAGCTTTCGTAAATCCCACCTTCGAGCGGGGCATAACGCTCTGAATGATATCCGCGACGCCAATTTATCTGACACCAGTGATAGCCCGTTGGTCCGGGGGCCCGGTGGCCTGGTGGCCCGATGGCCCGGTGGCCCGGCCACCGAGAGAACCTACAAGTTTAATAAGAAACAATCGATGGCAAAGTGTTCGTAGTCTTATTGTTAGTGCGTGGCAGTAATGAGGCGCAGATCACATGACGATAGAACGAGGCTTTCATTAAACCCGAGCAATCTAAAGTTGGAGAAGTAATCACGAGTGTGCAACCGATGATTGCTATTCACTCTTCTCATAAAGCTCAAACAGACAAAAGTATTCAATTTACTTTAATATGTACAAACTACGCAGCTGTCTATTCAGTTCGTTTGTGTGCGAAAATCGCGCGGGAGACAACAAAACGCGCGACCTTCTGCATTGTGCGCGTGTCGGCGTGAGGTCGTGTGGCCGCGCGCGCACCGCCGCCCTAGAGCCGCGCCAAGCTCACTGCGCTTTAACCTGACCACTTGAGGGTTGGCATTAAAGCATCCGAAAATATATTTTAAAACTTCATTGAAACTATGATAAAATTTCAGATTTGTGACGAAATTCATGAACACTTCTTCTCATCGCACCGGATGCCTTTGTTATCAACCCGTACTCGTCTCATCGCTGTCCATACAGCCGGCATGTAACTGCGGTCAGCCAAGCAAACCATTCAATGACATATTCCCACACATAGCCATGCAAGTCTCAGACTAGATCTGTCTCCTGCGTCGTTCCGTCACTGCTAAAGATTGCCAGCACATACGGTCTCCAAGTTATGCGGTCCTCCGCAGTGTAGACCGCTAGTTTAGACGGAAAACACTTACAATCTCACACTGATGAGGAGTGTGAGCCCTGGCGCGCGCCTGGCAGGTACTCGTGATATACGGACGCGGCGGTCAACTGCACGCCGCGCGCCGCTCAGTTAAGTACTCGCGTGAATCGGACGATGTAGTGCGCTCACACAACTGCCGCATTTCCGAAAGATCAGTATTATTAAGTATATTGCTTCGTGAGATCAAGATGCAAAGGTGAGTGATTATTATTACACGCAACACATTAGGTCGCCGGTCACGTCATGTTCAGCCCTGAGTACCCTCGTGGGCATTTATTACGATTTCCATAGTACACGTACATTGTTTCGTATGTATTCACGAGGACTTGCTCGCACCTGCCGGAAGCTGCCCGCCCTCCCGCACTCCACACGCCGCACTCCGCACTCCCACTTAACACCATCTAACATTATTAATAAGTGTGTGACACGTCAGTTATACTGTAACAACGCTGTATCATGCCCACTCAAATGAACCCTTTAAATGAATCACAACGTTACTTAAAGCGGCGCTTGTTGTTCGAACGCGACTGTTTGATCCTGCTAATTGTGACACTATTCATGAACTTAGTGATGGCGCGCCACCATCGAGCATGGAGCGTACTTACTGAATTTGGTTGTGTAACTTAAAACCCTGAGCCTTAAACTAGTGATCCTAGTGAACACTTAGTTACACTTAGATAATAACGCAGACATTTCTCTCATACCATTGTGCGTTTGTTCTCATTCATTTTCGGAATAATGTATTACTAATTTTCTACTTTATTATTTAGTCTGCAGTTTATGAATTAATATAATATTCGTTTAAGGCCTACTTGAACAAACCAGAGTTATCTATCAGCTACGAGTAAGTTGCTGCCCCGCTTCCACTATGTGTTTATATTTGTTATTTAACTAACTCGCAGACGAAAGATAACTCTGGTTTGTGCAAATGGGCCTAATTGTTTAGAAGGACGAGAACTTCACATAGTCTATTTTACTATTGGGGAATGATAATTCAGTACCAAGACATCGTAATTTCTCAAGGATCCGTCATTGAGAACATACGATGTGTTGGTACTGAAATAGCAGCATTGTATCATTGATGCGCGACTCCTTTGTGCGACGCCCATAAGTTCTCAACGCATGGCTCGCTAGCGGCTCGAGGACGCAACCCTTCCCTCGTTGTTGACAGTTAATCAAGAGTTTAAGCTCGCGTGTCAATCAAACAGTTGCTTCCCAACACGCTGCTATACGTTTGTGACGCATGTCGGTTCCTGTTTGTCACGCGTTCCATGTTTGGTTACAAATACGTAACTACACGTATAACGTTACGTCCCAAGCTTGCGTCGCCGCACATTTGTCGCCACGAACTTGATTGGCGTCGTATAAAAACGTCGTCAAGTTAATCTCCGATAAATATTCAGCGGCGCCCGAGATCAAAGGTGGTCAGTCCGGAGCGCGTCGAGTGTCACGGGTCACGCGACAGCTGGGCTCATATTCTTAGTTTATGATCCGCCCTCGTCTCTCGTAATCACGTGCTGAGCGAAGATAAAAGCGGACATACTCTAGCTAGACGAAGGCTTACGACTCGCCCTTGTTATAATTAATAGGCATTGTTCAGCGCTGGCCCAAATAAGATGACATCAGAAGCGCCGCGACTGGAGGCTATATTACTTGTGAGGTGGCTTGCGCCCGAATTTGCTCGCAGTTCGTCCTTCGCCGTCAAACGACGGCCAGCGACTAGCGCCGAGCCGCACACAATAGAAGAATTTCTCATTACATCGATCTCGGCAGATAAACAAAATGCCTCTGACTTTCTTCAGTTTTATTAAAACAACTGTACAACATTAACTTGCAAGGCTCTACGACACCCTGCAACTTCCCGTACTTTATCTCATAAGGCCCAAGTCTCATGTCTATGGGTCATTGGAAGCTGCATGTGCGCGGGACCTGCGCCGAGCGCAAAGCGTGACGCCTCCC
>NDFZ01004619.1:44738-77804 GCA_002192655.3 Mamestra configurata | reverse complement strand
GGGTGCTCATCAAGCGACGACAAACGTATGCTAATGAGCGCTCCGATGAGTATCGGTGACAGACGCCGCGACACACGCACACGCAAATAAAGGTAGCACTACAACATCTATGATAACACAAGCAGTAAGCGCAGCAGACAACTGTAATGCTCGCTGTACCCAATGCAAGTAATCAAAAACTAGTCGGATGGTACAGCAATGCAACAGCAACTCGCAAACATGACTCAAAGTAGAAGTAAAAAATTCAAACAAGCCCGAGCGCTGCGGCGACAAGCAACCAGTCGCTCTGCCCTGGAAGGCCAATTCTACTAATTAACGTGCGATTTTTAAGACACTGATACTGACGTAACCGCGCGGCCGCGACCAACTGTGACGCTTTACGCACAACTAACTAGCTGTCGCAGAAACCATCACAAAAAATATAATACTGAACAATAATATTTCAACAAGCCAGCAACAACAATATATAAAATATAGCTTGGCTTCAACCCTGGTTGAAATTTAAAAGTAAAACCCATTAAATTAAAAAATTGGGAGTAAAAAAGCTAATTTTTGTGAGTAAATCGAATCAAATTGTACAGCTAACGCGAACACAATCGTTGCGGCCCGTAGTCGCACAGTCGCATTGTCGCACAATCAGTGAGGGATGAGTTAACAGTTGAGTAAAGTTGAGCAAATTGAGGCGTTTTCAGTCGAGCGGCACAGACCGAGCCTCAATGAGAATCAAACAAATTAGCGTTCTACTTCCGACGCCGCTAAATCGTACGTGTTCTTAGAAATGTAAAGCGACAACTCCCAAGCGCCTGATTAATTTTATTATTTATTATTATTAACGTTCATCGTTAAGACTCGTTTATGGTACGTATCAAAGTATGTAATAACGCAAAACAAACGATGCTAAGGCGTAGACACGCTTGCTACGGCGTAGACACGCTTGCTACAGCGTAGACGCACTTGCTACGGCGTAGACGCACTTGCTACGGCGTAGACGCGCTTGATACGGCATAGACACGCTTGCTACAGCGTAGATGCGCTTGCTACGGCTTAGACGCGCTTGCTACGGCATAGACGCGCTTGCTACGGCTTAGATGCGCTTACTACGGCGTAGCTATAAAATCTTATTTTTCGTAAAAAGTTAATAAAAACTTGTACAATATTTAGGAGAACGTGAAGCGTGTACACGTAATGATGTGAGCAGGTATATTGTGCTCGAGTTACACGTAAAAGTTATTTGCTTGAGCCGTGTAAGGGGAGATGGTTGCGACGGGCAATTTGTCACTCTGCGAGCAATATTCAATCATCAAACGTCGACCTCGTTCCGCCCTAATTCACATTGAGGTGGCGAACAGCGTTTAACTTTGACTTTTCAAGAGAATAATTACTTTCAAAGAGAAGTATGAATCTATTCATGCTTCTGTTGCCTACTATTATTAGATCCCAGTTATGATAGCCGGCTAACGTCATCTGTTGAACGGATGAAGAACGTTGCCGTCGTGAGCTCGTGAGGAGCCCGCACTGCGCGTGTTGTTATTGTGTTCGCTAATATATATTATGTAGCATAGGCATCGCAACTGCATCAAGTCGACGACGGTGCGGCCAGGTCCTGGGAGCCTAGTGACCAAGGAGCCCGGGGGCCGGGACCCGCAGCCCGGGAGCCGGGACCCGAAGCCCGGTGGCCTTATCCCACAGAGTCACACACTAAATCTCGTTAACTGCTCCAGATGTACCGCCCCCCTCACCCCTCACGGGCCCCGCCAGATCGCAGCCCATGAATATGATATGAATGACACTATCAAGCGCATCGTGATTAATATTATGCTCAGTTAACTTGTAACGTTGAATAAAAAGACTATCTCATTTAAAATATTTTACTCAGAAATAAATAATAAATATTTATTTCAGACACAGGTCCATTTTCACAACTTCACAAAGCAATCAGATTCTCTTCACAATATAAACGATTGCTAATATAATTGAAATATTTCTACTTGACTTAGTTGAACAATGGAAAGCTTATTTGATATTGATACGACACTTAACAGCTCATTCGAGGTCTCAGTGTCCAGACCGTGCCGCACTAGTCTGTGACGAGGCGAGTGCCCGCCGGGGAGGAACTGCAACTAGTTTAACATAGTAGTTTGCGGACCGCAGTGTGCCAGTGAGCCAGTACTGGGGCCAGTGAGCGGCTTATAAACGGTTTGCTTCTACTTCGTATTAGTTTGCTGCACTATTTTGACTTGCTTTAGCGTTGTTTGAATTAGAAGTATTGTGAGTCGCGTCGCAGGCATCCGATGGTTCACTAAAATCACAGATTGGAAGTATTGTGAGTCGCGTCGCAGACATCCGATGGTTCACTAAAATCACAGATTGAAAGTATTGTGAGTCGCGTGATCGCGTCGCAGACATTCGACGGTTCACTAAAATCACAGATTGGAAGTATTGTGAGTCGCGTCGCAGACATCCGATGGTTCACTAAAATCACAGATTGAAAGTATTGTGAGTCGCGTGATCGCGTCGCAGACATTCGACGGTTCACTAAAATCACAGATTGGAAGTATTGTGAGTCGCGTCGCAGACATCCGATGGTTCACTAAAATCACAGATTGAAAGTATTGTGAGTCGCGTGATCGCGTCGCAGACATTCGACGGTTCACTAAAATCACAGATTGGAAGTATTGTGAGTCGCGTCGCAGACATCCGATGGTTCACTAAAATCACAGATTGGAAGTGTTGAGAGTCGCATCGCAGACATCCGATGGTTCACTAAAATCACAGCATAGTAGTTTATAGTATGCTTTATACATCCAGTTTACTCACGAATTTAGCTTTATATTTCATTGGCACCTATTATTTATCTACGGTTGATGTTGAGTAAAAATTGTACTAATCTCTGAATACGAAAATGAAGTAATAATAATAAAATAATAATAATAATAATAATTTATTCAAAATAAAAACGTCTACAAAAATGTACATTTAGTCAGCAGTAATAATATTTTCCTTACAATAATAGTGCCTAAAAATAAACTAAACTAAGATATTTTTATTAAACATGCAATTAACGGTGGTTCGGAATTGCATTGTTAAACAGCGATCTGCCCGATCTAGGTTACTTTAAACCTGTGTTTCAGGCCATCACTCTACGATCCAATTACATTGGGACAATACAATTTAAAGTTAAACTATGAATACATAAATAAAAAATAAATTAAGCAACTACGAGAAAAAGCTTAATGGTACATTAATAGCTAAAACTAAGCCTATGTAATTATACAAAAGTAAACACTTACGAGGGGATTAAATATCATCATGCCAATATTTCTAGAAGTTGTTCTGTGTCCATGTAATTGAGTAACATTAAATATTCCGACAACATCTTGCTACATTTTGTAAACCTTACACTATAAAAGTTTAGTACCTTGTTGAGCCTATTATATAGAAAAGGTCCCAAGAACACATAAAAACGATTTGCAAACGCATGTCTAGTTTGAGGCTTTATGCAAACCAAGTCCTTCCTTCTCTTGTCCGAAGGTACAGGGTCAAAAGGAAGTGCAGTGTGCTGGTGTAGCACTATGTTTAAAATAAATAATTGCCGCACTGTAAGCACATTACATGCTATATAGAGCTCGTGCGTAGGAAATCTAAAAGGGCGAAAGGTAGCAACCTTTAGAATTGCTCTTTGAGCGCGCTCTAGCGGGAGTAAAATTGTTTTTGCTGCACCACCCCAAGAAGTTATGCAATATGTAATAATGGATTGACCCAAAGCTAAATAGACCTGTTTAATTAATTTATAGTCGGCTATGTTCCGTAAATTCTTAAAAACATATATTAATTTGCGCACTCTTGTACACAGTAATTCGATATGTTTACGGAAATTTAGATTTGAGTCAATGGTGACACCTAGATATTTTAAATGGTCAGCTTTAGCTAAAGTGGGGCAGGAACATACAGTGTCAGCATACGTGCAACAATTATGTGCGTGAATGTTTAGATTAGTAAGCGGTATGTTAGTATTTCTCATTGTAAATAAAATATAATTTGTTTTATCTGCATTTAATGTTAGGAGATTATTACGAAGCCAATTAGAAACAATGTTAAAACCATTTTGAGCATATTCATACACCTCAGCTCTGGACTTAGCTGAAAATAATAGAGCAGTGTCGTCCGCATATGACATTATAACACCATTTTGGAGCGACAGGCTGCATAGTTCATTTATATAGATTAAAAATAAAGTAGGGCCCAAAATGCTACCTTGTGGAATTCCAAAACAACTATTTTTAAGTTCAGAGCTTGTATACTGACCTAAAGTGCACAAGATAGCGACACTTTTTGTTTAAATTTCGGCGATTTTTTTGTTGAGTTTTACTTTAAATACAAGTAGTTATGTCTGTGTTTCGTGAGCAATTATAAAATTGCTCGTGAATTACTCAATTTCTGACTACTTTATGACCAAATGACCAATTTACGTATGAAGAGTTGGCGCTGAACACCAAACTAGTCGAAGAGTTTTTTTTGGTTAGTTCCTACAATCGGATGTTTGTGGCAGCCCTTGCAGCATACGCTTTCATAAGTTTAGAATACGATTTAGCAATCATTTTAAACATTCATGAACTCGTTTCGGAAAGGCGATTTAAATCTTAATCTTTAAAATGCAATTCAAAATGCACCTTTCGTGTGCGTCTCAAAGTGAACCTGTTTCGACAAAATTCATTGAATCTGCCAGAAACCAGGAGGTATATCCGACCGGAGTCAAGACAACAGAAATAGCTAGTAGATATATTTTTAGCGCCACTTGAGGCCGGCACGGACACCGGCACGGAGCTCCCCAGCGTAATCGATACTGAGCAAAAAATAGCCGCGACGGCACTCGACGGCACTCCAGCACTCGCGGCACGGAGCCGCAGATAGGGGCCCGGGCTACCACGGCGTGAGGGCAGGGGTCTAATCCAGTGTCAATGTCAAGGTATCTGTCACACCGATGATCAAGAGACAAACATACTAGGTGAAAGCTATTTGTCATTGAAATAGTGCCCGACAATGTTTATTTATTTATGTTGATTATGACGCGCATCCGACACGACAAAATAGGGTTCTCACTAATAGATGGAGACATCCCGCTTACTCTGACGACTGACGTGACTGACAAAATATAATATTGTAAAGGTGCTTTGACAAAGCTATCATTAAAGACAGCTCGTTTTTGAAACGAAATTTGATCGCAATGATAATGCTCGCGTGCTAATTATAACGTACCGATGTGAACGTACAAATTATCAGGCAAAAATCTTGAAAAAAAAAATAGTTTTAATTCAATTATTTCTTAGCAGAGAAAGCCTCGTGAGGGCAAATTAACTTCGTTTTGTTTGAACAAATCGCACGACGCATTAAACAAACGACCGTTGTTCCCGACGCCATTAAAATCCTATTTCCCGCAATCGACTCGTTATTAGCACGCAATCCCCACGCACACCGGCGCACCCGAGGCGCACCACGAGTATCGCGACCAAGGAGGAAACGAGCCCATTCATTGTGTGCGGTGTTGCCGGTTCGTGGTTGTAGACAACAGTTCTCATCTAGCGCCGCGACGCACAGGCGGCCGGCTCGAACAGCGGATGTCGCCTTAATTACACAATTAAACTACCTTCATAAAGCTAAACGACGGCAAGTTTCCGCGGCGCGCCGCGACAAGGTTACCGCGCGCGACGATTGCTTAGTTATTTAATAACAGTGATAGGTATCGGCCGCGCGGTATCCTTACAATTGATGGAATTACTTCTGCAACTTTCATGAAAGGTAACTAATGTAGACGTGAAGAAGATTGTTTGTTCGAAAAGTCCCGGCGATCACAAAGTTGATACAACATGAGATAGCGCACGTTGCCGAAGCGGGCGGCTCCTCGCTCGGCGCGTGGCGCGATACAAGCTCTCTGTAAATTAACTCTTAAATACACACGCGGCCGAGCCGGTACGTACGCCGTCGCGTCGGGGAGGTTCCGTTCACCCATTTACAAGCACCATTCTACTTTATAACATCCAATTAAAATGGTAATTTATTTATTTAGCCTGCTTCGGCGCGCGCCTGGCGGAAGCCGCTCGGTTCCCACTCGCACAGATGGTCCGCCGTGCTTCTTGTCACATCTTTGTCGTGTAAAGTTTCCGTCATTAGACGTTCTAAATTTTGTAAAGAAAAATACGTCATTTAAATTCACAAAATGCCGGCGGAAGTGTCTGTGAGTACTTTGAAAGTACATATATTAATTAAATATCTAACTGTATCTATCCAACTTACATTTCCTTAACCGAGTGTCGAGTCGATTTTATTTCGATTTCATTTCCAACGAAACATAATATACTTAAGTGAAGTCGACGTTATTTGCCCAAGTATTTCTTTACCTCCGTCAACTGCCGCTGCGAGTTTGTCCAAATCTAGAATTTTTCGTAAAAGATGATAGCAAACACTCGTCGTTATCACCTGTCAGATTGTCGATAGCAGTCGTCAGTGTGTTGTCTCACTCACACGTAGGGGAGGGTGGGTAAATAGTGACAAGTACGGACAACGGACATAGTTCGTGCAGGAAGCGCGAGACAGCGGCGTAGTAGTGCCGTCACGCGACCCTCGTCACGCCTCACGCGTCTCACGCCGCGTGGCGGACGACGTCGTCATCGATGAACACTTCACGGACATACTTCAGTTCGTACAAAAATCAGTGAGGCGTAATCATTTGTTCAGAGGCCGGTAACACTGTGCTGACAGGACGTAGGTACTCGCCAGGCCCGAACACCGCACCGTCACACCGGTCACCTGCAGTGCGACTTGTGAACGTATCCAGCAAGTCATCCGTCGCTACCTCGTGCCCTGCTGCAGCCCTCCATACTGTTGCTCGACTGCTCAGAATGGCACCGTGACATTGTATATTCCGGGTAATGTTAATGAGCAGGCCGGCTCATTAGTGAGCAGTAAATTAGGTCAAACGATGCGAACGCTTCGGGCGAGCGCCACCAATGGCTTTTTACGTAATCCCGGTGAACTAGCATTAATGTTTTATGACCTATTAGAATATTGTCCGGCGCCGCTCGCTAACGTCATATGCCACTAGAGGTCGTTTCCGGGGTTAGGTGAACCTCGTGCTTGCGAGTTATCTCTCGGTACATAGTACTGGTGCCATGTTATCGTAACGAGTATTTACGTTTATAAAAGGTACTGCTGTTGAACGTTCCACTACCATATTATTATAAACGCCGCACATCGACTCCTCGCCACAGGAGCAACAATAAGTAACCTACAAACACTAACCTGAGCACACAAACACGATGCCAGTTTATTTCCATCACAATGATCCAGTCGCTGGATTGTTGCTAACTTTATGTACCTACTAACTCGTATCATTTCTGTTATTTAACTTGGCCGACGACACAGGGCACACTAATTACACGTGATGTTTAAACACGATTAAACTTCAGAACAGTTCTCAGTGCCCAGCGTGTGCAGCATGCTGGAGACACTTCGTAGATTCGATATTCATGAGGAACAGATAGCGCGCGTCGCCGACAAGTTTGGAGTCCTAATGAGGAGAGCCGCGCGGCCTCGACTGGGAATCGCGCATATTTGCATAAGTAATGTACCGAATGAGCTCGCCGCATGCCGCCGCTTGCCGCCGCATGCCGCCGCACCAAGCCGCGCCGCACCGCTCGCTCTCCACCACCGTCAAGTGAGGTCACACTGCGGACAACAAGAACATCTCGCATGCTTCGATGATATGACGATAAGTTTGAAGACGAAAGATGAAAATACATTTTAATCATCAAAACTTTCTCACCAACACAAACGTGTGTTTTCGGGCTCCAGGCTCCAGAGCAATCACTCAATGTAATGCAGAGGTAAATATTCAGGTTTACAACACCAACACAGATTTACTTTGACTCTCAAATCTGAGCAATTCTGCATAGTGTCCATCTAACTAAATAATCAAAAATAAAAATCATAATATGGATATGAGTGTGAAAGCGAATGTCACAGATCATAGAACTGTTTTTTTTCCTCTCCGGTGGAGCGTCAAAGTCAAAGTTTAAACGTTTATTTCAATTAGGCCATTAAACGGCACTTTTGAACGTCATCATTTACAGTTCAGTAAAATAATAATATTACATTAATAAAGTGACTTTTCTGTCCATTCGGAAAGGTAAATTCTTATGGAGAAGAACGGACAAGAAACTCCATAGTTACTCTTTACAAATACAAAATTTAGTATACAAAAATTCTTATTATAATTCTACTTCCATTACAGTATCAAACACAGGTAGATTCTGGTAACTCGGAGGTCTAGGAGGAGGTAGACGCATACCACAACATGCTTATCAAGCTCAACACAGGACAATTCTGTTGACAATTACGGTATACTATTTACAACTCCCTAGTAAAGCCGCACCTACTTAATTTGATCGAAATTTGGGGTAGTGCTGCAAAAACAAAACTGTCAGAACTCCAAGTTACCCAAAATAAACTCATAAAAATACTATTCAACTATCCATATCTAACATCGACCAGTACAATTTACCGAGACACAAAAATAATGAATATAAAACAACTATATATCTACAACACATGTATTTTCATCAAAAATATTCTTAACAAAAACGTTCACCCAATTTAAACAAGTTAGCCAACGCAGCACACGGCGAGCAAGTTTGCTAGTTTTACCTAAAACAAGAACTAACTATGGCAAAAAAATGCTAACTTTTAAAGGAGCACAACTCTATAATAATCTACCGTCCTGTATAAGAAATGTACACTCTTTCAATGCGTTCAAAACTCAACGTAGCCAGCACATAGTTGCGGATCATTCACTTCTGGAGAAATGAATGCATTGGATGAGTACTATAAAGTTGTAGCGTTACAACTTTATAGTACTCATCCAATGCATTCATTTGACTGACGCTTTGCTGACGAACTTTTTGTAATCTATATATGTATGTTTTTTTTTAGTATCGTTCTCAAGTAAGTGACATATGTCTTTATTGGGAATAAAGTTTCTGTAAACCGAAACCGATTCAATGGTGTGCTCAACCGACAGTTTAACAATATCCCTTCTTTCTTTTGATTTAATCGAAGTTTTAATTAAAATTAATGACCCACCATGTATCATGCGTTGTCGGCTAAAATGACTACCTACGCAATAATTTTCACAATTAATAGAACTTACTTGGTGGTCTTTGAACCAATGTTCTAATAGGCAAACTATATCAAACTTGGTTTTATCTAAAAACATTTCTATCTCCAGTAATTTGAAAGAGCAACCTTGAATGTTTTGATTAAATAATTTTAAAGTGTATTGCCCTCCCTTAGGAGTTTTACAATGAACTAAATTGCCAGAAGATATCTTGTTATTATTCACTAATAATAATTGGTTATTTGAAGTGATACCTTGTGTTGTCTTGCAGTTCAATTTAAAGAATTATCCGGAGTGATCTTCACAGCTACAATTGAGGAGTATAAAATGTCTGTATGGGTTCCATCAGGAAGAGAATACTCGATCTGATTGGTTGAGGCCTCCAAGAATGTTGGTATTATAAGTGGGTCCTCCTTCGTACACAAGAAATCATAATAATTAGTCACTATGTTGTTAGTACAACTAGACAACACAGACTCGTCACTTATCCTAATATTTGTTATATTAGCTATAACGTTATTAATATTCTATGCTATCAACATAGCAATCATATGTCTACATCAATCATATGTCTACATGAGCGGAAGGGCTTGTCAGACTCTTACTGACTAAAACCCATCCGTGTTCCTTCTAAAGCCCTTTGCGTTCCAGAGCCGCGGTGACTCTTTCGAACAGATTCCGCAACAGAACTGAATGCCTGCCTTCAGATCTGTGTAGTACCCTGTAAAGTCAAAGTCAATTCACTTATGGAGAATAACGGACAAGAAACTCCATAGTTACTCTTTTCAAATATAAGTTTTACAATATTTTGTTTACATAGGTACATTGATCAATTTTCTACTACACCCTAGATCATCCTATGGAGCAGGACCAGCATATTTCCAAGCATTCTCATCTAAACTAATATTATAAAGGGGAAAGATTTGTTTGTTTGTTTGTTACGATTTGGTTCAAAAAATACTCGACCGATTTTAAAAATTCTTTCACCGTTAGACACCTGCTATCTTCATCGAGTAACATAGGCTATACTAATTTCCAGAAATAATTAGGGATCCCTACGAAAACTTGAATAATGAAACACAAGGTGTTAAAAAAATTGTCATAAAATGTCTTTCATCGCATGCACTGCGAAAACTACTGATGATAGAACAAAACAATGTACTATAATATTAAATAACATCAATATCTATTAAAAAAGTCCGCGATAGCATATACCTATCTCCGACGGATAACTCACAATAACTGTTTTTACTATTAAAATGTTGGATTAAAAATAATGAATTTTTGCGAAGCTTATTTAATCCATATGGTATTCATCTATATCTAAATAAGTGTGTCTGTTAGAACGGATATTTAATATAGAATATTTGTGGCCTTTATATAGTTTAAACAAATATCTTAGAAGATATCGCAAAATAAAAATATTCGCGCGACAAAATAATTACGCGCGCGGCTGTCGCGTCGCAATGTAGTATCTAATATAATCATCTAGTTTGTAATATGCTTGTTTACAAAAGTGTGGTTTTAATGTTAGTTTTTTTTTTCATTTGGTTCTAATATGCCACAAGTTATTTTGTTGTAACATTTAACACAGTACATCACGAAAGATGTTCGTACTTTGGCTAATCTATAAAATGTTTGATCTGGAGTTCTGGGTTTTGCTAAGGAGACGTCGATTTTTCCTTACATAAAAAATATTCTTATAAATGAATTGACAAGGGACTGTCAGAATATTAATATTTTTTAAAGTTTCCTAAGAGAATCGCGGCGAGGAAGATTATAAATGGCTCTGACAGCACGCTTTTGCAAGATTCAATGTCAGCAGCACGACTCCACAGCAGAATACCGTACGACATAATGCTGTGAAAGTAACTAAAATAGACCAAGCGTGCGGTTTCGCAAGAGATGTTATGTGAGGTCCTCATTGCAATTTCTCGTCTAAAGTGATTCCTAGGAAAACCGTCTGGTCAATAAATTGGTCAATGTATGGTCAGAGTATGACACACAGACCACCTACGCGCGCCCGCGGGTTCCGCTCGCATGACTCGGCCGGTTTCCGCCGGCGATGATTTATTCCGTCACCCACCGACGCACCGCGTTACTATTAAACTCATAAATCGACAACTTTCTCCCTGTTACTCAGAGATCGTTACTTCGCTCTAAATTATTGCTTATTTGCTTTTTCCTGCTTCGGAACTTTTATAAAACAAATGTTTTTCTTCGACATTTTCCTTGATTTTCTAATTCCAAATTATATAAATCTTTATTGTCAGTTTAATTATGGTATCACCACATCTCAATAGAGGCTGAATGGAGGTGAAAACTACGTGAACTATGTTAGGTCAACACACATGATGTTTGTTGAGGTTTTAAAAACAAATATTGACACTTGCTAGCTATTCATTTATTTCAACTAGACCATTAAAAGGCACTTTTGAATGTCAAATTTACAGTTTGAAATTAGAATATTATAGTGATTCTAGTTGTACATTCGCAAAAACTAAATTCTTATGGAGAAGAAAGGACAACAAACTCCATAGTTACTCTCTTTTCAAATATAAGTTTTACAATATTTTTTATAAATACATTAATCAATTGATTATATTATGTGAGGACAATGCACCCAACATAACACTAATATGCAACACACACTAATATACTTATAGGTACAACGAAGCAATACCAGCAGAGATAAAATTAAGTTTGCTAGTAAGGGACATACTACTCACATATTTATAAATTTTGCAACCGTTGATTTATATAATTATTAATAAAAAAATAAAATAAAATGCAACGTACACCAGAGGTATATATATAAATAAACACATACAAAACAACAAATTTGACTTTGTCTCCTACACGCTAGATTGTTCAATGGGGCAGGACCAGCATGTTTCCAAGCATTCTTATCTTGAATATAATTATCTAGTTTGTAATATGCTTGTTTAGAAAGTATGGTTTTAACATTAGTTTAAATTCCCTTTCATAAATTCTAATATGTCACAAGGTATTTTGTTGTAACATTTAACACAGTGCCCCATGAAAGATGTTCGTACTTTGACTAATCTATAAAATGTTTGATCTAGAGTTCTGGGTTTTGCTAAGGAGACGTCGATTTTTCCATACATAAAAAATATTCTTATAAATAAATTGAAAAGGGACTGTCAGAATAATATTATTTTTTTAAAGTTTCCTAAGAGAATCGCGGCGAGGAAGATTATAAATGGCTCTGACAGCACGCTTTTGCAAAATAAATACAGATTCAATGTCAGCAGCCCGACCCCACAGCAACAGCAAAATACCGTACGGCATAATGCTGTGAAAGTAACTAAAATAGACCAAGCGCGCAGTTTCTACATCTGTTAACTGTCTTTTCTTTCTAACAGCATAAGCAGCTGAACTTAACCGTCCCGCAAGAGATGTTATGTGAGGTCCCCATTGCAATTTCTCGTGTAAAGTGATTCCTAAAAAAACCGTCTGATCAATCAATTCCAGTTTTTTTCCATTCATTTACTATGTCACATTCGTTACTTCTAACATTTGCTAAAGTAAATTTACTACATTTGTTTTTTTTTCCATTTAGTACTAAGTCGTTTGCCTAAAACCAATGTTGGACCTGATGAATGGAGTTATTGACATCATCAAGATTTTGTGACCGTCGGTCTACCCTAAATCTTTGGTTAATTTTGAAACAATTGGGGCAAACCATTTATTTATTTTTTTTTTATTTATTTGGGATAAACAAACAGTTACTCATTGTGTTTTATCTAAAGAATGACATAAGAGTAATTTAAATGTGAAACTAATACCGTTATCTACAGAATACATAAATCTATTATTTGACATAGAAAACAAATCAATTTCAGAAAAAAAGTTTTTGTAATTTTTACTGAGGCGTCGGAGAGGCGCGTGGACTCCAGCATTAGGTCGACATGAAGTCACCGCGAACACCGGTCGAACGCGCACTTTCCGTCCTGACATGGTTCTTGGCACAACATAGCATAGTTTATTAGCAAGTTCTGAGCAGTCATAATGTCATATCATAGAGATGAGTGTACGTACTTTTGCGCGCTTAAATTCTTAAGTAGACCTCATCAAGAATCAAACATACGATAGGCGTTATTAACAATGTTATTGATATGCATATCTAGGTGCATTTTCTCTTCTAGTAATACACCAAGGTCTCAAACAGATGAAACTTTGGATTGAGATTTGTTGTTCAGAATGTAACTGATTCGTATGACATTTTTATTTTTTGTAAATGACATTGTCAAACATTTGGTGATACTCAAATAAAGTTTGTTTTTATTACAACAAGTAGAAAAACGATCCAAGTCCGCTTGAAGATGATGTCAGTCCGCATGATTTCATATAGTTTTGAAGATCTTTAAGTCATCCGCGTAAAGTAAAAATGTTGAGTACTTGAAACATTTCAACAACCAAAATCTAGCCTTGTGATACGCAAGATGTTACGGGGACTGTAGTAGAATGAGAACCCCTAATCAATACGCTTTGAGATCGGTTTGGTATGTACGGTGCAAACCAACGAAAAAGATTACCCCTTATACCGCTATACGCCATTTTGTCAAAAAAACGCTGATGGTCAACCTTGTCGAATGCTTTTGGAAATCTGTATATACAGCATCTACTTGAACTTGTTGATCCATTTATTTGGTACCAATTTTGAAGTTGTAGACTTTTTTGGACAAACCCGTGCTGTTGTTCTATTATAATATTGTAAATACTGTCGCAAATCTGTTGATGAGCAAGCCTAACAAAAAGTTTCAACAATGCTAACAAGATGGTTATTGGGCGATAATTGGTAATATCCTGTTTTGAAGCCTTGTATACTATAACATACTTTTAACATAATACATAATGGCATGTAGGTACATCAATATTTAGTGTTCTTTTTTATATTATCTTCGATAGAGTTTAAGTATCTTGTATAAGCTTCTTTACATGCGTTTTGGAACCTATGCCGTAAAAGCGAGAACTTTTTATAATCTGAAATGTTATGGTATGTCTTCGTTTATGTTTACCAAAAAGAGGACTGGGCCCAATATTGAACATTGCGTAACGCCCATTGTCATTTCCGACCCCAAATGAGTTTACACCGTTTACCTGGACTTTATCCTATTTGTCTTTCAAGTATGATCTAATTAAATCAAGGGATGTATTCCTTATCCCATAATGCTCGAGTTTCAATAAAAGCACGTCATGGTTAACGCAATCAAACGCCTTCGAGAGGTCGCTAAAGATTCCAATGGCGTCTTGTGAATTTTCACAGGTGTTAAAGATGGTCTTTATTAGGGTGACACCGGCGTCAGTTGTACAACGACCTTTAGTGAACCGTACTGTTGTTCATGAACGATGGATTTTTATTAAAGTGTAGTAACATCTGATTAAGCATTAACTTTTTAAACACCTTACTGAGAACCGGAAGGATTGACACCGGCCTGTAATTGTTGGTTTCTTGACTATCACCTGATTTAAACAGTGGAACGACTTTACTGCGTTTCATGAGATCAGGAAATACTCCTTGCAGTGGCAAGCGGTAGGTTCTTTAGGAGTGCAAGCCATAGATTATAGCCTAGGTAATATTTGGTTTAAAAAATACAACATGTAACTCATCGCTAACGCGCCGACCCACCGTGCTGTTTCTGTACTGAATTCTGTGCTGTATACTGATTTTAATTACTACGTGTTAATCCCTTATCATAAATAACATTGAAATATAAAAGCTTTACAAGATCACAACTTTTTTCATCCTATTAGTATTTTACAACGTAAACGATACAATAGCCATCTATTGACATCACTAAGGCAATTGAACTTTTTAAGATAATTCATCATTCACTCGCTCGGGTCGCTACGATAACAATCTTGTTGCCCACAATATGGCGCTAAAATAATTGATTATTTTCTAACTACGCATTGTTTACGATATTGATAATATTTATTTAGTACTCACAATGTGAACAGCCATTACTCTTCATTCTTTCAATTTCTTAAAACAAGGAACAATTGCATGCGCTTCCGAATTAATTTTAAAGATAAAAATCTTTATTCACCCAATACCAAGTAAATTATAGAAACAACTAATGAAAAAACCATAAATCATTGTAAACTTAAATAAGTATCAGCAAAAACATGCAACAGCTGCTCAAAATAAATTTGAAATGGCATTACTTGTATTTTTTTGAAATGGCATTACTTGTATTTTTTCGAATTTCGTGTTTTGCGCCGCTTTTTGTGCACTCGTAAACTTACACACACATACGTCATTTCATTCAACCTTATCATAACGCCGGGCGTAAATGTTAGAATAAACTCGCGAATTAGTACCTACCAAAACTATTCACATTTCAATCGTTTTAGTATAGATAAATGAGAGATCCGAGAAGCCAAATACAGAAGCCGACGGGTCTGAGCGAGAAAGCATCAGTATCGTGTCACAGAGTTCTTCGCTCTTCTTTTGTATAGTGTTAGAGCGAGATCGCATCGGCATTGCGCGAGGCAGCGACGCGACGTAGAGCTGCAACTCTTCGTAACTAAAAATGATTTGCCAACTTTACGATTAAGACTAGTAAAGAGCGCGGTAAAAAACGCGCGAAGTTTTAAGTTTATGTTCTTATCAATTCGTACTAAAATATGTTCTATGCTGTTAATGGTGTTATGTATTTGATATTGTTAGGCTCTGGTTTGAAATAACGCCGGCCATTTCGGCGTCTATGAAAAATTCGCGACTGACTCCTTGGTCTACACTAGAGTTAAATATGAGAGTTTCATGGCTCAAACAGTCAAACTCAAGCATTTACAAGTAAACCAAGCTTAAGTCCTTATGTCCTCCACGACCCTGTTTAATGTAACTAACAATGCGACAAATTTGTCAAAAATTGACATTATTGTCACAATTTCGCGACAGGTGTTGTTTAATAAAGCAGAGAATGTATGAAATAAACGTACAAACTTGTAGTGTTAGCACGTGTAACCGTACGTGTAACCGCACGTGTAACCGCACGTGTAACCGCACGTGTAACCGGGTGGTTACACGTGCTATGATATCATCTAACAATAGCACTGCGACGGGAACCACAACTGGTCAACTAGAGCAAACATAGTAAAAAATAAAATACAGTAAGTTTATCTTTATAACAATAAAGAAAAATACCAGCAAGACGACCAGTCACCATGAGCAGCCATTCACGAGCGTAATGCATAGCTATGTCTGTATGCGGGGGGAAATCAAAAATCGTTTATCGCGCGCCTAGCGCGCTACTGGTCATCTATTTCTTATTATGAAGCAGAATACAATAATTACAGTATACAGTTCAATTTTCTCAATTGAAAACCGATAAGTCGCCGCAATAAAAAAAATATTCTTGTGAAGTATTTTCGGCGAAGTGTCAGCTTGCGTTAACATGGTGAAATAAATAGCGAATGATCAGTGTTCCAGAGAGGTAGACAAGTTTCCAAAGTTAATTAATTACTTATCTAATAAGTTGAGAGAAAATTAACAGAATTTAATTAGATACAGTAGCAGACAAGTTTATTACATCGCCCTCCCTAAAGAGGGACGAGTAGAAACATTCAAGAGATTTATACTCGCGCACTGTAGGTACCGGGTACACTTTTTGACCAAGTCCATTTGACCGAGACGGGAAACAGCTGCGTCAGCGGGAACGCTATCAAAGTAGTTAGCGCTACTTGACCTCGTCTCAGAGAGTACTGAACGTGTACAGTAACACAAACTGTGTGATACTCCCTTGTCTCCCTAATGACGATGATCACGTTAAGTGCTCGCATATTAATTGTACGTTTTGTGTTGTGTCGCGGAGATGTCTCACGTTTGCTTACAGTACTCATGTAGCCAACATTAATGTGCCTCACTAATATTTACTCATCCTAAAACTTTCACGTTCTGTAAATAAAAATGTTATTGCTGACCACCCATTCTGTCACACAGCGTCATCTGCCGCCTTACCCAAATATGTTGGGGCCGGCTTCCACTCAAACTGGATTTAGCTGAGTATCACAATTTTACGTGGAGTGCGACTATAAAACTGACAATCCGTAGCGACTGCCCAAGATCTACAAAAGACAGCCGGGAACAACGGCTGAACGTGCTTTCCGTGGCACGGAGGAGTCTCGGTGTGTTAAGATAGTCACCTTACCCCTAGACCGACCTCGGTAAGGGTTGCTTAACCTGGGGGGCCGTGCGGCTGTTATTATTTAGGGCTACGAGCTCCTCTTGCGTGCGTTCACTAAATACTGATTCGATAACTGTCTGTAGGATAGGTAGAAGAAGGGGGGATCTCAATACCTAGTGACATAGTGAGTGTCGCAGCGAAAAAGGGTAAACAACGGCTGCACTTCCTCCCACTTAAAGTGCACCTCACTAATATCAGGGGGTTGCACTCCAATCTCGATCCGGTCCATCATCACCTTGAGGCCGAGAAGCCGCACCTGTTTTTTCTGACGGAGACGAAGATAGCAACCCCGTTGGACGTGGCGTACCTCAACTACCCGGGTTACTCTCTTGAACACAAGTTCAAGAAGCAGGCTGGGGTCTGTGTGTACGTCCGCGATGACATTTGTTGTCGTCGTCTCCGTTGCTTTGAGAAATCGGGTTTTTCTGCCATATGGGTACTTGTGGACACTGGCGTGGAGAAATTTCTCTACATCGGCGTTTACCGATCGCACAGTGGTGACCAGGAGACAACAGCACTGTTCAATTTCCTCGTGGAGTCGACTGACGTAGCCCAACAACGGTACCCAACAGCGAAGCTCATTTTTCTGGGGGACTTCAACGCCCACCACAAAGAGTGGTTGTTCCCGTACCAGAAAACTGACCATGCTGGGTTAGAAGCGCGCAAGTTTGCTTTAACGCTAGATCTAACCCAGCTGGTGAATGTGGCAACACGGGTACCGGATGTTGACGGCCATACACCCAATTGCTTGGACCTTCTGCTGACAACTGATCCGAACAGTCACTCAGTATCGGTCTCAGCCCCGCTGGGAACATCTGACCACTGCCTGGTGAAATCCGTGTCGACCTGCTCTCCTCCAGATGAGAGCCCTAGAGGCACGAGACGAGTATGGCGATACGAGTCAGCAGATTGGGATGAGATGCGGCACTTTTTTGCGTCTTATCCATGGCGGCATGTGTGCTTTTCCTCGGGTGACCCGTCTTGTTGTGCCGACATGATTGTGGACGTGATTCGGCAGGGGATGGAATATTTCATTCCATTCTCCGACATCCCGCTCGGTCACAAAACCCGGCCTTGGTATAATGCAGAGTGCGCCCACGCTGAGGCCCGAAAAGAGTCTGCCTACCAAGCTTGGGTCAAGGCCCGCGACCAAAAAGTTAGAGCACGCAGGGTTCGCGCGAGGAAGAGAGCTTTTAATTCTGCCGCTAAGTTCTGCAAGCAAGTTCTACGTGGGGCACGTTTTGACCATGTTGGACGTATCGGGGCCAAACTAGCATCGCACCCTCCGGGTAGTAAACTGTTCTGGTCCCTTTCGAAAGCGGTTGAAACGAACTTTTGTCGGCCCACTTTACCACCAATGCTGAAACCTGATGGGTCGCTGGCCCACTCTGCAAGTGAGAAAGCAAATTTATTTGCATCTCTCTTTGCTAGCAATTCACGTCTGGACGCTGGCTCCAAGCAACCACTAACTGTACCTCGTTACTGTGACTCTTCGATGTCGGAGATCGCAGTTCACATGAAAGAGGTACGAAGAGTATTGTGCAGTCTAGACGTGAACAAGGCCAGCGGGCCTGACGGCATTTCAGCGAGAGTTTTGAGGCAATGTGCGCCTGAACTGTCTCCTGTGTTGACACGCTTGTTCCGCCTCTCTCTTGAAAAAAGAACGGTGCCAAAATCCTGGAAGCTTGCGAATGTACAACCTGTGCCAAAAAAAGGCGACCGTGCAGACCCTGCTCATTATCGACCGATCGCCATTACCTCCATTCTGTGCAAGGTTATGGAAAGGGTACTGAACAGTAAGTTGCTGACCTACCTTGAAGACAATGATCTCCNACCCTAATCTCTTCAAAATTAGAGTGAACAGGCTTCTTCTGGGTAAGCTCGCTCCATCGTCGACTTTGTCTCTGTCATCTATGACCTAGACTAGAGTCAAGAGCAAACCCATATTAAATAAAAAATAAAAAATAAAAAAAATACCTTATTCGGTATTTTTATACCCACTACCCTTACAAACTGTAAATTGAATTTGAAGATGTTGTAGAAACTGTAAAGCATGCGAGCACTTGAGTCCTGGGCACGACCTGTTTGATTCTAGCATTGAATCGAGGTTCACCGCACCTCATCCCCCCCCGGCCCTCCGAGTGTCTGTCGCGGCCCGCCGAGCGCGCTGCATACAAAGAGTCGCTGAATAGTAAAGCGATGCTGAGCGTTGCAGTGACACAGAGGTGCGGCGGCACAGCGCAGCGCGGGAGGACCGTTGTGCTGTAAAGTGCCTGCCTCCCTACCTACTTCCATGCCGACATCACACTCACTATATCTCTACAACATTCATCACCTTTATAATTTTATCAGATATTTCAGTGGTAAACGTTATCTTTAAAATGTTGTAAGTATAACCGGTATTCAAATCAAATCTAAATAAAATTTACCTCTACGTAACCAAAACATAGATTACACTCGCGAGCAAAAGTATGGAATCACTTACTTGAAATTGGTTCCGCGCGATCTTGAGTAGTAAATAATTTGTTAATAATAATAAAAATGGCACCATTTTAAAGGTTTAACTGTTAACTTTAAATTGATACCAAATTCATTCAAATCACGCTAGTATTTAAGAAGCTATCCCGGATTACGTGCCGAAGTAAGGAAAAAGATATGTTTTAATTGTTTGATACGTCACGACTTGCGGCCTATAGACCCCCTATAAAAGCACGTGTTATCGGATTTTCTTTATCAGTCGGCTTTCACACGTTGACCGGTACACATCTCCGCTACTTGTGACCCTTGAACTTGGACGACAATGGATACTACACCTACAGAAGCAGCACAAATCGTTGCCCTATTGCAAGAAGGGCTCAGCCAGCGGGCTGTCGCACGTCAGCTCCACATAAGCCAGTCCTGTGTTTCGAAAGTTTATAAACGCTTTCGGGAGACTGGTGGCTTTATCCCGAGACCAAGATCTGGACGGCGCCGGTGCACATCGGAGAGGGATGACCGTTTTATCGTGTCAACCTCTCTCCGAAATCGACATTTGACTGGTGTCGACGTCCAACAGGAGCTCAGAAATGTTCGTGGGGTAGCTGCCAGCGAGTGGACAGTTCGTCGAAGACTGAAGCAAGCTAATTTGACTCCAAAAAGGCCTGCCACAGGCCCGAAATTGACGGCAGGTCATCGACAAGCACGCCTTCAATTTGCTCGCTCCCATCTTGATTGGGAGGTTGAGCAATGGAGGCGAGTCCTGTTCTCCGACGAGTGCAGAATGTGTTTACACGGCAGCGACCGAAGGGGTCGGGTCTACAGACGGCCTGGGGAGCGATATGCGCAGTGCTGTTTCGCTGAGACAGTGGCTTATGGGGGCGGTTCTTGTATGATGTGGGCCGGCATTTCTTTCGACGGTAAAACGGAGCTTGTTTTCGTGCCTGGCGGGGGACGAGGAGGTGGTCTAACTTCAGACCGCTACATTTCCGATATTCTGCTGGAACATGTCGTTCCTTATGCGGGATATATCGGTGCTGACTTCCTCCTTATGCACGATAACGCTCGTTGTCACACTTCCCGTGCCACAACTGAATACCTCGAAGAAGTCGGTATCGCCACATTGGACTGGCCAGCGCTCAGCCCGGACTTGAATCCCATTGAGCACGTGTGGGATGAACTGAAGAGGAGGGTTCGTTCCAGAAATCCTGCTCCTTCAAGTGTGAATGAGCTGAAATCGGTATTGATTGAGGAGTGGGAGGGTATCCCGCAAGAATCGATTCAGAAGCTGATTAGGTCAATGAAGAACCGTCTTCGAGCAGTTATTAGGGCGAGGGGAGGGAACACAAAATATTGAAACTCAATTTTAAGGCCAAATAAATTTTTTATTAATTAATTTTTGTTGTTTTCTTCTTTTATAATTTTTCCATTATCCTTATGTTTTCCTAACTCCTTCACTTAATCTGGGATAGCTCCTTGAATACCGGTGGGATTTAAATGAATTTGGTATCAATTTAAAGTTAACAGTTTAACCTTTAAAATGGTACCATTTTTATTATTCTTAACTAGTTATTAAGTACTCAAGATCGCGCGGAATCAATTCCAAGTAAGTGATTCCATACTTTTGCTCGCAAGTGTAGATATACGTTTTCAATTCGGTTCCAATATAGCAGTCAGCGTAATGCTTTATAATAACAATGCTTTATTAATTAACAATTAAAGCTTAATTACAAAATATCTTAAGTAAAACAAAAAAATACGTACACACCTATCTATTCTGCTCACGGCGGCTGATAACCTAGCTCACACCTGGCCGCGACCTTAGTTATTGTTCAATGTTAGCTTGGGACATAGACTCAGTACTCGGCCCTCTGACGCGCGGCTCTTTTATAATACTGTTTGGTTGCATCCTACACGCATAGGACACAAATAAATTTGTACATTAGTGTGTATCAATAAAAAATAGTATATAAGCTACAGCTTAAATACTACTTTTTCTTAATACACCTGATTCCTGGTGGAATTTTATATTCTTGTTTCATTACCCCTCACTGTGGCCAAGACACCTTGAGCCGTCTCGTGAGTCTGCGTGACTGGCAGTGAGTGTACCCTTCCCGAACCTGGAAACCCTGTCGCTATCCGTCGGTAACCTTAGGTCGCATGGTGCAGGCATCCTGAACTTATCTATATATTTATTAATCACATACTAGGTTAGGGCTGTAGGGCTTATAGGTCTTAGGGTCTTAGGGACTTTTCGGCTGTTAGGTCTGGATAGGCCTTTTAACTTGTCATATATTTTCATGTACAGCCACCCAACCACCCTTACATGACTGCGGCCGCACGTGACCTTTGTTGGGGTGGGCGTCCAGTTATGTACCTATACACTATAATCCACCGATCCGAACAGATTGTTCCGTTGTTCCTCACTGAGTCTTGGTGCTGCAGAGAGCGCCTCACACCGAGCCGCGACGACACAATCTACTACATTATAACTATCAGGTATGTATTTTGTTCACTGTACCTATACGACATACCAACAAACTTCCGACAGAACGACTCCCCGGGTTGTGACGCAATTGACCTAACTACGTGAATTGAATTCGAGTAGCTCTTTTAGTCGTTGACTATTTTTATCTACAACGTACCTCTCGTAAAGTTGTACGTTAAATATCCACTTTTGGTAGACAACGTCACGCTGTGGGTTGGAGCCAGCGAAGAGGGGTATGATTACTCTTTCAAACTGCGATGGACTTAGGACCCAGTTTAATGCAGTTACTTTGTTTCGAACGAAAACTTGCCGGCGCTGACCGCTCCGGCCCCCCGGCGCCCGCAGCGGCCCCCGGCAGCCGCAGCGCCCGCTAGGAACTTAGCGGCGGACGTCAGCGTCGCTGGTATACCGTGGGTCTAATGTAATACAGTTACAAGACAAGCACATCCTGCTGCCGCTCGGCTCCTATGTGTCGTCGTGTGCTCTACAGAGATGTGCGCCAAAATCTTCAATGTGAAATACAAAACTTCTTCGTTTCGTGTCAATTGACTCAAAATATTTGAACCAATCGACACGAAAACAAGAATCTTTTGAAGACTATCAAATTTTGATGCGTAAAAAAGTATTCCAAATGTTCAGTTGACAATTTATCGAGAGTTTACAATCTCGCAAGTTATTTTATAATATTACGGAGTTTGCTATTTTCCGGTGACAAATACACAAATAAGTCTTGTCGAGAATGACGCGAAAATCAACCTTGAGAGGATAACAATTTAATTTCCCTGACTGCACCAATTGCCAATGTTTGCATAGAAATAAATTGTTTATTGAAAAACTGTGTCAGAAATCCTGTGAAACATTTGTTGCTACGCCGTAGCCAAGAACTACGCCGTAGCCAAGAGCTAAGCCATAGCCAAGAGCTACGTCGTAGCCGCGGGCTACGGCGTTGTAGTGGTGCAATCCTTTACGAACATTATTGTTGTATTTGCAATAAAGTTGAGCTGAATTAGCATTTTATAATAATGGGTATAACATATAAGAGCTGAGCAAGTCCCGACAGACTACCCGGTCACGAGCATGACGTTAGATCATGATAATACGAGTAACAATGCCGTCCCTCACACTGACTGTGACAAGTAATCTTCGGCGGCAATCACAACCACGAGACGACACACACCACATAAAACTAGCAAAAATATTCAGGCATATTGTAAGTACCTGTAGATAGGTAGGGTGGAGACTTGGCGCCTCGCTCCGTCGCGGCGCGAGTACGGTGATGTTTTAGCATTCCTGTGCGAATCATATTTACCCAATCGTTGGGCGCACAGATCCTCGACGAATACATTACAATACATTTACTCGCGCGTCTGTATCGGATATTTGTAGCTACTGAAATATACTGGATTTGCGAATTTTTCAGTTATTCGCTCGGTTATATTTCTCTGTGGGTCTTGCACATTTTTGGACTCTCGTTGGCCGAAAGCCACTGACTTAACTATGGTGAGACTAAACAGGCTACGGTTAACTGAAGTTTATTTACGTCCAGTGAACTACTTGGCTAAGGAAACTCGTAAATTTCATCTCGAAACAGTTTGTCGCTAGTTACCAAGAGTATTGTACTGAACACGCAGATCTGTTAGATATTATATATATGTATTGTGTGCACGCATACATATTACATATTGTATACTAATGCTCCGTATATTTTATTCTTGTCATTTGAACTTACAGATAACATTTATAATGCTTAGATATCTTATTTTACGAATAAGATGTAACTATTTAATCTTTTATAGATTAAATAGTTACATCTTATTCGTAAAATCATACGACGTCCTCCGCTTGGCAGCGTTTTAATCTGAAGAGACTCATGAAATAGAGCTCGCTCGAACTGTGGCACATAACAATAATAATAAAATACAATGTCTGAAATAACTACACATCATTACAAAATTACAAAAATAATAACTGCGGCTTTTCCACACAACATACTGTTGCGTTCAGACGTGGCTTTACACGAATGAACTCAATTCCGAGTCCGCTAATGATTCGCGGAAAAGAACAAAAAGAGAATGAAATATTCCGTTTGACTTAACTGTGTGAAGTAGAAACTGCGCTCAACTTAACTTGCCTCACGTGTTTCAAAAAGCGAGCGCTCGGAGCGAGCGGAGCGCCTCGGGCGAGCGACGAACGAACGAAGCAGGCACACGACTTTGAAACAATAACAATAGATAATTACAACAATTATAATAAACAGGATTTTTTCCTTCAGCAATGGCACGCAGCCGCAGACCGCGCCAATAAATATTTCCACAAAGAAAATTAATTATCCGTAATGCCGTAGCGAAAGTTCTTGCGATTCCAAGAATCGATTTAAGACGCCCCCAAACGAAAAAACTGGGAACTTCGGCTATTAGTGAAATAGAGTTGAAAGTTAAAATCTTCAGCGAAAGCTCGCGTTCATTTATTTTGTGAAATGAAAAATGTTTCATGTTCACCGACGATATCCCATTTACTTAAGATCGTGTTGCTTCTTGAGTATGAACCGCTTGCTCAACAACTGGACGAGTCGGGTCGCTCTCTTCACGTTTTCCGCTGTGTTGTACTGTACTTATTGAATATCAGGAAATGTATCATCATATAACTACCATGTACTGCACAATTACCTATTAGCTATTAGTGACTCACCTGAGAGATTTGCAGACGTGCGCACATGCCGAGCTGATAATGCCATAGAGTGTCCGGATGCATGAGACCTCATATTTTAAGTTGCCTCATATTCCTTGAAATAGTAATTGGCATTTTAACGTTTCATTATACGCAAGCCGAGTATTTATTTTCATTTCAACGCTGGCGCGGTTGGCGGCGAATCCGGCGCTAATGAATAGGTACATCGATGCGAGTTAACTCTACACCAATTAAAATGTATGAGGTGGACAACTAAAAAAATAAAATCTACAGAAATAAAAGCTGGGATNTGTGGGTCTTGCACATTTTTGGACTCTCGTTGGCCGAAAGCCACTGACTTAACTATGGTGAGACTAAACAGGCTACGGTTAACTGAAGTTTATTTACGTCCAGTGAACTACTTGGCTAAGGAAACTCGTAAATTTCATCTCGAAACAGTTTGTCGCTAGTTACCAAGAGTATTGTACTGAACACGCAGATCTGTTAGATATTATATATATGTATTGTGTGCACGCATACATATTACATATTGTATACTAATGCTCCGTATATTTTATTCTTGTCATTTGAACTTACAGATAACATTTATAATGCTTAGATATCTTATTTTACGAATAAGATGTAACTATTTAATCTTTTATAGATTAAATAGTTACATCTTATTCGTAAAATCATACGACGTCCTCCGCTTGGCAGCGTTTTAATCTGAAGAGACTCATGAAATAGAGCTCGCTCGAACTGTGGCACATAACAATAATAATAAAATACAATGTCTGAAATAACTACACATCATTACAAAATTACAAAAATAATAACTGCGGCTTTTCCACACAACATACTGTTGCGTTCAGACGTGGCTTTACACGAATGAACTCAATTCCGAGTCCGCTAATGATTCGCGGAAAAGAACAAAAAGAGAATGAAATATTCCGTTTGACTTAACTGTGTGAAGTAGAAACTGCGCTCAACTTAACTTGCCTCACGTGTTTCAAAAAGCGAGCGCTCGGAGCGAGCGGAGCGCCTCGGGCGAGCGACGAACGAACGAAGCAGGCACACGACTTTGAAACAATAACAATAGATAATTACAACAATTATAATAAACAGGATTTTTTCCTTCAGCAATGGCACGCAGCCGCAGACCGCGCCAATAAATATTTCCACAAAGAAAATTAATTATCCGTAATGCCGTAGCGAAAGTTCTTGCGATTCCAAGAATCGATTTAAGACGCCCCCAAACGAAAAAACTGGGAACTTCGGCTATTAGTGAAATAGAGTTGAAAGTTAAAATCTTCAGCGAAAGCTCGCGTTCATTTATTTTGTGAAATGAAAAATGTTTCATGTTCACCGACGATATCCCATTTACTTAAGATCGTGTTGCTTCTTGAGTATGAACCGCTTGCTCAACAACTGGACGAGTCGGGTCGCTCTCTTCACGTTTTCCGCTGTGTTGTACTGTACTTATTGAATATCAGGAAATGTATCATCATATAACTACCATGTACTGCACAATTACCTATTAGCTATTAGTGACTCACCTGAGAGATTTGCAGACGTGCGCACATGCCGAGCTGATAATGCCATAGAGTGTCCGGATGCATGAGACCTCATATTTTAAGTTGCCTCATATTCCTTGAAATAGTAATTGGCATTTTAACGTTTCATTATACGCAAGCCGAGTATTTATTTTCATTTCAACGCTGGCGCGGTTGGCGGCGAATCCGGCGCTAATGAATAGGTACATCGATGCGAGTTAACTCTACACCAATTAAAATGTATGAGGTGGACAACTAAAAAAATAAAATCTACAGAAATAAAAGCTGGGATCACGGTAACAGAGTGGTAAATAAAGAAATAGAGGGGCTGGGAGAGGGGGGTCGAGCTGAGCGGGGTGGGGGAGTGGGGGGAGGTAGGACGACAAGGGCTAAAGTAAACGACGATTCACGATACAAGCAGCCGGGCGGCGGCGGCGGCGCGCGGCGCGTGCGAGCGATTGTTTCTTTTTAATTAAGCGAGTGCGCCGCCGCGACCTGCCGCGCCACACATGTGTGACGCGCGCCACACACGCGCGATGTACCGCTAACAGACGGTTTGCTTTATTTAAATGTAACAAATGTTGATTTCAAACCTATCTTGATTCATTAACTTCCAGAGTTCACACGTACAAAATAAATCGTAACGCCAGCCATATTCAGTTTTAATTCATTAAGAAAGCGTTCTTTGTCATTTTTATTCAAATTATTACTAGCAATAACATTCAACTTTTATCGTTAAAAAATCGTTCAATCTGTATATTTACATAATAGGTATAACCGGTGGAAGTGCAACTGCACAGCTACACGAACACATAACTCTCGCATGCTGATCACTAACAGGTTGCTTCACTGGCCGCCAGCACAGCGACACATAACTCTCGCATGCTGATCACTAACAGGTTGCTTCACTGGCCGCCAGCACAGCGACACATAACTCTCGCATGCTGATCACTAACAGGTTGCTTCACTGGCCGCCAGCACAGCGACACATAACTCTCGCATGCTGATCACTAACAGGTTGCTTCACTGGCCGCCAGCACAGCGACACATAACTCTCGCATGCTGATCACTAACAGGTTGCTTCACTGGCCGCCAGCACAGCGACACATAACTCTCGCATGCTGATCACTAACAGGTTGCTTCACTGGCCGCCAGCACAGCGACACATAACTCTCGCATGCTGATCACTAACAGGTTGCTTCACTGGCCGCCAGCACAGCGACACATAACTCTCGCATGCTGATCACTAACAGGTTGCTTCACTGGCCGCCAGCACAGCGACACATAACTCTCGCATGCTGATCACTAACAGGTTGCTTCACTGGCCGCCAGCACAGCGACACATAACTCTCGCATGCTGATCACTAACAGGTTGCTTCACTGGCCGCCAGCACAGCGACACATAACTCTCGCATGCTGATCACTAACAGGTTGCTTCACTGGCCGCCAGCACAGCGACACATAACTCTCGCATGCTGATCACTAACAGGTTGCTTCACTGGCCGCCAGCACAGCGACACATAACTCTCGCATGCTGATCACTAACAGGTTGCTTCACTGGCCGCCAGCACAGCGACACATAACTCTCGCATGCTGATCACTAACAGGTTGCTTCACTGGCCGCCAGCACAGCGACACATAACTCTCGCATGCTGATCACTAACAGGTTGCTTCACTGGCCGCCAGCACAGCGACACATAACTCTCGCATGCTGATCACTAACAGGTTGCTTCACTGGCCGCCAGCACAGCGACACATAACTCTCGCATGCTGATCACTAACAGGTTGCTTCACTGGCCGCCAGCACAGCGACACATAACTCTCGCATGCTGATCACTAACAGGTTGCTTCACTGGCCGCCAGCACAGCGACACATAACTCTCGCATGCTGATCACTAACAGGTTGCTTCACTGGCCGCCAGCACAGCGACACATAACTCTCGCATGCTGATCACTAACAGGTTGCTTCACTGGCCGCCAGCACAGCGACACATAACTCTCGCATGCTGATCACTAACAGGTTGCTTCACTGGCCGCCAGCACAGCGACACATAACTCTCGCATGCTGATCACTAACAGGTTGCTTCACTGGCCGCCAGCACAGCGACACATAACTCTCGCATGCTGATCACTAACAGGTTGCTTCACTGGCCGCCAGCACAGCGACACATAACTCTCGCATGCTGATCACTAACAGGTTGCTTCACTGGCCGCCAGCACAGCGACACATAACTCTCGCATGCTGATCACTAACAGGTTGCTTCACTGGCCGCCAGCACAGCGACACATAACTCTCGCATGCTGATCACTAACAGGTTGCTTCACTGGCCGCCAGCACAGCGACACATAACTCTCGCATGCTGATCACTAACAGGTTGCTTCACTGGCCGCCAGCACAGCGACACATAACTCTCGCATGCTGATCACTAACAGGTTGCTTCACTGGCCGCCAGCACAGCGACACATAACTCTCGCATGCTGATCACTAACAGGTTGCTTCACTGGCCGCCAGCACAGCGACACATAACTCTCGCATGCTGATCACTAACAGGTTGCTTCACTGGCCGCCAGCACAGCGACACATAACTCTCGCATGCTGATCACTAACAGGTTGCTTCACTGGCCGCCAGCACAGCGACACATAACTCTCGCATGCTGATCACTAACAGGTTGCTTCACTGGCCGCCAGCACAGCGACACATAACTCTCGCATGCTGATCACTAACAGGTTGCTTCACTGGCCGCCAGCACAGCGACACATAACTCTCGCATGCTGATCACTAACAGGTTGCTTCACTGGCCGCCAGCACAGCGACACATAACTCTCGCATGCTGATCACTAACAGGTTGCTTCACTGGCCGCCAGCACAGCGACACATAACTCTCGCATGCTGATCACTAACAGGTTGCTTCACTGGCCGCCAGCACAGCGACACATAACTCTCGCATGCTGATCACTAACAGGTTGCTTCACTGGCCGCCAGCACAGCGACACATAACTCTCGCATGCTGATCACTAACAGGTTGCTTCACTGGCCGCCAGCACAGCGACACATAACTCTCGCATGCTGATCACTAACAGGTTGCTTCACTGGCCGCCAGCACAGCGACACATAACTCTCGCATGCTGATCACTAACAGGTTGCTTCACTGGCCGCCAGCACAGCGACACATAACTCTCGCATGCTGATCACTAACAGGTTGCTTCACTGGCCGCCAGCACAGCGACACATAACTCTCGCATGCTGATCACTAACAGGTTGCTTCACTGGCCGCCAGCACAGCGACACATAACTCTCGCATGCTGATCACTAACAGGTTGCTTCACTGGCCGCCAGCACAGCGACACATAACTCTCGCATGCTGATCACTAACAGGTTGCTTCACTGGCCGCCAGCACAGCGACACATAACTCTCGCATGCTGATAACTAACAGGTTGCTTCACTGGCCGCCAGTACAGCGACACATCTCTATGTATCTACATACTTTTCTTACTATTTCATCTTCCACCGCGTGACATCGTGCCTCGCTAGGAACTCAGCTACCCATAAGTTTTACAACCAATCAATATTCTCGCAGGTAACTCTTCATCACTAAACTCAAATCATTTAAGTTGACGTAACAGTTCTCACATCGCTCCGGCACGACGGCACAGGCGGCACACTGCTCCACAAAGGGGTTCGCTATCCTTTGAAGTGTTCCCTCATTGCGGCGCGATTAATTCCCGCACACTGCTCGCCGCAAACAGTTTACTTCAGACATTGAATTTGTGAACAATTACGACAAACTAGAAGTACACCGCCTCCACAGTGATGTGGGATCCGGGCTCAGAGGCTGGTCGAAGTCACGAAGCATCTAACTGCGAAGGAAACAAGTCTTATGTCGAACTATTTAATAATTTCGTTTGGAAGACAATGTACAATGCCACAAAATTATTATTCAGAAATACGCTTGTCAAGCCTCAAAGAACAATACGTAATTAAATGTTGTATTCACAGCGAGCTGAAAACTTGTCGCTAACAAAGCAAGAGAGAGACATTAGTATGCGCGACGCACGACATTCAATAAACGCTTGGGGCACGAGGATGTCCTTCGAGTCATGAGATTCGAAGCCTGCTCGCGACGAGGCGCCGCATCCATTGCAGCGCGCACACAGCAAAGCTTGGCGCGGCGCGGCCCAAGCTGGCGATGTACAGCACACACGCGACGCAGCATACCACACGACACTCAGTTCTCCTGTGTATACCTGTTAATGAGCTCTATGAAAAGCAGCACGTTCCACGTAATGAAATCATGATAAACAGTCGCACTCACCACTCAGCACTCAGCACTCACCACTCAGCACTCACCACTCAGCACTCGGCACTCACCACTCAGCACTCGGCGCTCGGCGTCAGTCGCGTGTGATCTACGAGCCCGCGGAGACTCCTCACAGATCTACGATGCTGGAGTAATAACAATCTCGCATCCTAGCCTGTAACCGAGCGCTCTCTACCGCCAGTATCTAGGTCACTTCACGACGAATAGGAAAGCTCTCCGATTTGGGAATCAATTCAGCGTTAACCTTTCAAAATCTTTTCAGGATGATTTGGTTCTGAGTACGCAGTAATTCTCTTGGAGTTCGCTTTACAAACGAAATAGCACGATACATAAAATAGAGAAGAGATTACGAAGGATTGAACTCATTTGAGCAGAGTACATTACTCACGATAACTGTGCAACATATGATAAAGCCTCGCTGAGCACAGTTATAAGAGGCGTGTTATAACTAGACTGGAGCGAACTCGGCACATATCCAAAGTTCGTGAGTTCTGTTAGTCAAGATCTGCAGCGAACTAACACAAAACTACGAACATTCGTTAAACATTCCAGGAACTCCATCTGGGAGCCGCAATAAAGTTAATCAGAAGAAAATAAGCGAAGCGGGAAGCCATGCGGCCATGTGGCGGGAGAAACAATATCACAAGTTATATGAGTGCAGGCGGCCGCTCGAAGACTTGTAACTTACAGATGACGTCTGCCGCCGGACGCGAATGCCCGCGGGCGCCGGCGGACAGTGCCAACAGAAGGCTCACGCGACACCATGACCAGCTACTGGCCAATGACCATGATTGATGACTGCACTTAAGCTACGAGTTTTCTCCCAACGAAAATAAATGTACATAATATGGAGGGTTTAAGGTACTAAGTTAAACGTAAAAATATATGGGGAGGTTTGTCTTACATTCATGACTACTTCAAGCTAGCCTTCTGTGTCAATTCATCTTGGTTCATCTCATAAACACCAATGAATGTTGAGGGTGGGTGCGGGGACGTGTAGCGCGTCTCTTACGGTCTCTCTGCTAGCAGGTCACTGCTCTGTGTGTGATGACTACTCTGTGGCAAGAACATTAGTATGCCAGACGAGCGTGCGTTTTGTAAGTAAAAGAAAGTTTATTACTCTGTGTATATTTGCATTGGTAATGAAACAATTTGCTGCGACGAAAACTTCTCAGATATTTCAGCTGTTGTAACCTGATTGAATATATTATGAGCATATTGCAAATTATTACATTCAGGGAGCAAAGAGAATGCGTAAGCCACTCTAAGCTTTCACTAATCACCAATATATCTGCCAAGAATTAGGTACTTACTGGGAGCTGGATCTTTGAATAAATATTTGTACATAACTTTGGTTTATTTTCTTTGAATCCCCAATTACCAATAATGAGTACCAACACATTAAACAAGAATTAACTTAGATTGACAACAGGTCAATAGTTTACAAGATGGCGACAGTTACAGACAAACGTATAACAGCTAATTGAGCTGTCGGCGCTCGGGAGCGGCGCATCACTCTGCCATTATAATCATTTACTTCGCTAACTTATTAATAGGTAATAGTGAATTATTCTAATAGCATGGTTAGGTATCTTGTAAAGAGAAGAAGGTATTATTACTACAAGAATATTATTATGATTATTCAAATGCGAGTCTGAGAACAGTGAATGTTTAAGTATACATTTATCTTAAAAAAACATTTTATTGTGCCCGTCTTCCCCAGCAGGTAATGCTTTCATAATATATGAAATGAGATGTCTAACTTTATTTTTAAGATTTCATTTCGCAGTAGTGCTCAAACAATAAGTTTCAGACTCAAATAATGTAGCCACAAGCTGCTGCGGACTGCTCACACAGAAACTTGGGAAAGAAAGATTTATGATCGGAACGAGTCGCACTCGTACAGGCGCATCGGCGGCCACTCCGCAAATAAATAAAGCTGACAATACGGTGCGCGGCGGCGGCTGCAGCTGACGAGCTCGCCGCACACCGCTCCGTTCACCTCATCGCTCTCCGCTCGCCACCGCCTGTGCCACCGCGGTTGGCTGGCCGCCATGTTGCCGCATTTTTTATTCCCTCATTTGTCAAATTGACGCGCGCGTCAGGAGCATTAAAGCGAGCTTCCTCAAACAGGCGGCGCGCAGCAGATTGCCGCGCCGCGCGTCAAACTGAAATATTCC
>NDFZ01004619.1:21080-43838 GCA_002192655.3 Mamestra configurata | reverse complement strand
GGCGCTCGGCGCTCGGCGCACGGCGCTCGGCGCTCGGCGCCCGGCGCGCGGCGCTCGGCGCACGGCGCTCGGCGCTCGGCGCTCGGCCGATACCTCATAACCGTATCGTAACTTCAAGCTACGAGTTGCTCCGCCGGGAATACGCAAATTATTCACATTTACCTAACATTGGAAGGGTATAATAACGCGTGCAGGTGTATCGCACGCGGCGGGAGCGTTCACTTCACGTCCAAATTGTCACAATTTCAATTCGTCACGACGCGCACCGCGCCTCGTGCCGCTCCCCAGCCGATATATTCCAAGTGGTTTGGACGTCGAGACCTCGACAATCTTGATATTAGCTTGTTTTACGTGTGATTCAGTAATATGATATAATTTATGATTCAGTAATACTTCAATAGTGGGAAGGATGCGCTTGTGTGCGCTTGGAACTTCAAAGAAATCAACCGATAACGTATAGATGAGATTGAACTTACGAGTTAATAGGGGCGTGGGCGGTAACAATGGTCCTATCTTTAAATAGCTTTGGGTACATTATAAAGTGGTTTGTTTTAAAGGCAAATATTCCAGGACGGTGCGTGTTCGTCAAGTTCTGACTTCCTCCTATAGCTGCTGATCGCTGACTTCAGGACGCGGCTTGTTTGAATGCCTGTGACTGTGTCGCGCTTGACTTTACCAAGCTTCGGGGCCAGACGTGACGAGCGACCCTCCGAGTGAGTAGTCAACATGCTTGCCAACACGACCGACTGACCAGTAAGTACGATAAATAGGTTGGTTATCAATCAAGATTGTGATCCTATTTATCATAATGCAGGGATGATGGCTCTCATTCACATTCTCATTCACATCAACGATAATTTTGTTATACCCAGGGCTGGGTATTTGAATTACTTGTATTTCGTATTTGTATTTCAATTACTTCTTAAAAATGTAATTTGTAATTGATATTTGAAATACATGACGCTGAGGTATTTTGTAGTTATTAGATTAAAAATACTATTTGTATTTTAATTAAAACAAAACAAAATTACCTAGACCTAAATTGGACCCTGGAGTCGATCATAAGCTAGTATAGCGCGGGCGAGGCCGCAGGAAAAACTAGTAGAAAAAAAAACGGCGAAACCTCATTGTTACATCTATTAGTATGTATACACGCTGTCACCTACATATTAGGTACTTACTATGACAAAATAATATCATACTCACAACTGATATATAATTAAAAGTGAATTACCTAATCAAAGGAAGCATATCTTCCTTGTCAGAGGAGGAGAAGCCTCCATCTGTAAGTCGCTCGAGACGCGCGAGTAGGCGCAGGCGTTAATAGGCGCGCAGATTGGAGGCGTCGAGTCTGACGCGCTAATAAATAACATGCGCCGTGTTAAACATTCAAATCCGAGCGAGTGAGTCGTGAAGAAATGTGTGCGTAATGAGCCGCGGTAGGGCTCCAAACACAGGCGACAGCGGCGCGTGCGAGGGACGACGCCGCGCGAGCGTGAGCTAATTATTGTACGGTAATATATCACCCGTGGCCGCGCCGGTACTGCGTGATACACTCTCCGGTATTATCCCTGTACGTAATCTGTAACAAACACAACACATGCGGATTTGATTATTTAACGATAAAAGGACATGAACAATAGTCATGTGAAATTGAGCTCATGAACGTGACTCCTTCGACTAGTCGACTAGTTGAACATTTGTCAACTAGTTTATTAGCCACTCTGATAGATACCTAAAACCACAAACAGAAACCGATTCAGTGCTGTGACCTTACATTCATTTTAGTTATTTAATATCCAACTACGTGAATAATTAATTTATATTTTCAGAGTCGTAAAATAAAGCCTGCACAAATTTTAATTTCCAACACGGTTCAAAAGTCTTCCAATTACGTGTCAGCGTTGAATATCCAATCACGCCGTTCATTTAATATTTATTCACAGCTAATCTAGTTACGCTTCATTTAAAAATAAAGCTTTTAAAAATATGAAGTGTCGAGAACAAAGTAGCGATCTCTATCATATTTATGTGTGGCACATGCAGGCGACAGCCACACCAGCAGTACTAGTGCAGAGAGCGCGTGAATGTGTTCCCCTGGCGACGACAGAAGCACCGCGCGGGTCGGAGCAGACACGTACATCACCTATAACAGCACTGTCACCACTTATATTTTCCGAGATATAATTAAAACTGTTGACGGTGGTCCTTCTATTATTATTTTTTTGTTTCGATCCACACAAAAAATATGCGTTTTACAAATTGCCAGACATTGTATAAACGACCGATTCATCACTCAACAAAACGAGTACGGCTTTTAATTATTTATTGTGATGGAGGCCGCCGCCGCCTGAAACGTACTGCGGAGCGCGCGATCACATACATTATTAAGGCATATTCCCGTTACAGTTTCCAAAAAGTTACGTTCGATCATGAGATAAGATAACTGCAAAAACACAACGTCCGGGATGATCACGCGACGCCTTCATTTGTAACACCCTGACCGACTCACATCGTCGACGCATTGGTCAAGCGGCGCCTTTATTTGTAACATCCTGACGGACTCACACTGTCAACGCGTTGGTCACACGGCGCCTACATTTGTAACTCCCTGACCGATTCACATGGTCGCCGCGTTGGCTAGCGCGACTGATAATAGCGTGGCCCTGAAAGGGGTGCACACCACGTCATCCGGACGCGTAATGCCAAACTGTATCCTACCACAGACATCCATGGTCTGTGCTGAACCACTCTGTGCTCGTGACACTAAAATATCTGTGTTGAAATACATTTTGGTTTAGAATATTGGAGCAAAATACATGCGAGCGCAGACAACCACTGTGACTTTTTAGTTTGTCGTCGTAGCGTCGCTTTGCGGAGCTCCTATTTCTAGATGGTTTAAAAATAAATAACCACGAAGGGGAGATCCCCTTCTAACCTAACTCGCAAACTTTTGTGAAACTAAAAAAACATTGTGGCTGTCTGTACTCGCATGTATTTTGCTCCAATATTCTCAAGCAAAATGTATTTCAACACAGGTATTGTCTGTGCAACACAGGTATATGTACTATGCTCTTCACTCATTACAGCAAGCTACCTGCGAGCACAGAGGAACCCGTGTCTGTGGTAATATACAGTTTGGCATTGCCACCCGGACCTGTAACCCGCTTAGCACAGAAGTCGCGGGGGCCGCCGGGCCGCTTGCCGCTATTTATAATTGGCACAGAACCCTGGCTAACACCGAGTGCGCCCACGAGGCAAGCTCATACGTTAATATACCACTTTTTTAAATTTCACTTTCACTCTACAATAAAAATGTTAAATACGTAGCAGCGGTGGGATGAGCTTGTAATAAAAGAGTCGGGAACGGAGCACTTTGTTTATAGATGTAATGCGGTCACTAACTCACTGCTTTATGTCCATGTTTAAGCCTATTACGTCCAATGGATTTCTCGCTAGAATTATTTATTTTTTCAAGAATATAATGCAGAAATTGCGAACGAAATAAATAATATATGATAGTGGCTGACCCAGAAAGTGTATCTAGAAATAGGCGTTTATTTCAGCGCGCGGCGGCTGCGGCTGACCTTTAGCAAATACTTCGATAGTGCTCGCTGCTCGGCGGGAAGACACAATCGAACAATACTTCAGCTCTGAACTAGCCTCACAAGCTCTCTAGTTTTATTTTTAAATCTACAAAATTTCGTACTCGTACTACCTACCTACTAATGTACCTACTGAGATTGATTCCGCGGAGTATTTCAACCGTTCATACAAATAAGGAAGCCATTGTTACTGCGGTTAGCTGTGAGGACGCTTCGGAAAACGCTCAAGTAGGCACGAATACTGATGAAGCTACTCATACACATACATGTACCTATAGGAACTAAAGCCGGGACATCGAACAAAGACCAGTGGTCGGGCGACCAACACTCTTTATTTGTTTCACTTCAACGTATTGTCATTTCGTTTGATTTTACCTCGCTATATTGTGAGCTATGTCGCACAGTGTGGGCCATCATACACGATTCGGTCGAGTGAGTGCATGGTAGTTTATTCAGAGGTCTATCATTATAATCAGGTTTGCAAATGAGCGTGGCTGCAGCATCCAACGCCGCTGTCCGCTGGTTGACGCCAATTACAAATAAATTAACTGCTTCACCCCGCTCCGCGCACCCCACGCACCGCAGACCTCACGCCCCCGCCACCACAGAATACATTACACCATCACTTGACCACAGCTCTACGTTGGTCAGGTTTCCATTCAGAACATATAATTTTTTAGATGAAAATATTCCTCGTTAGCTCCTGGCTACATAACAACAGCCGCGCGGGGAGATCTTAACGGTACAGTCGTTACAGTCTTGCCGAGGGGTATCGTGCTGCCCAATTAGGTGCTGGGTGTGGAGGGCAGATAGTCGCTCCGTATACAAACTGGTCCTAACTGCATCCGGCCGAACTGCAAGCTGACCACCATGTGCTTGGGATGCAGGCAGACTGATTGATTACTGGTGATGGTAGTTTCAAGTTTTATTTACTAACGTAATTGTTATGAAATGTTTACTTAGGTTAAGGTATTTATCTATAGGTCTTTGAAACCTGAAAATAAATGGTTTATTATTATTAACTTTGTATGCCTTTGACAATCTCGGGACCCTGAGGTCCCACTTCTTTCATCCCCGGTTGGTGCAGGACTATTGCATAATATGGAAACAAAAAAAAATACTTTATGGGTTTGAGTGGTTTAGTGGACTGATTTTCGTATACTATGGATGAACTATTGGCCCCTGCCTGTCCACTAACAATGTACACACACACTCAATAAATGGCAGGCGATGACTTGCACACTCAATAAATGGGCCTCCGAAAACGTGTCGGGTCGCTAGCACAAAGTGAAGTAGTACCAAGAGGGCCACATATCCTAAGGTGTTACAGGAGTGGAGAGGAATACCACGGCTAGCAAGCCAATCCCGGAAGTACGGTCAAGATCCCTACCAGCATCTTATTGGATTATACATCTTTCTCCCGAGCACGTTTGCTCTAGCGAATCTCCACTCAGACCGGCCAATTAAGGCAAGGAAGAGGTGGGAGCTATGTTCCTCGTCAGTGTTCACTACGGTCAGCCAATAAAAGCAAACCGCAGATGAGAAGCAAGACTTCTCCTGGGAGATCAAGTCCGTGGGGTCGCTACTGCCCAGTAGTTAGCCACAAAACTGCCCTACGGATAATTTATTATTAAGAGTTGATAACAGCCTCACCTGAGTCTCCAATATTGGTGTCCGAACGTATTCTGTGACGCAATTTATTTCATCGCTTCCCCATATCTACCGGCACAGTTACCGTGAACACGAGGAGGTACCTAATCACCCACTCCCCCTTAAGCTCTCCTAAAATAACAAACAGATTCCTCACATCTCGTACAATTGAGCCAATAACGATGCCTACACTCCACAAGTACTTTGTCATATCACCGCTCCCCGCAGCCCGCACTCCCCCGGAAGCGCCACACATCACCAAACAATATATTCTGTCGCAGAGAGACAACATCACAACAACAGACAGGATGTACTTACAGGCTCTGTGGGGCGTTTGGCACGTAACATGTCTAGATATTGTAGAAAAATATTACCTACCTACTGTTTAGTGAGATTTCTCTCTACAAGAGTAAAAACTGCAGGAGTTCTGTCAGGATCAATGTGATCTAAACATTTTACCCAAACTTCCGTACTTACATATTATAAATGTGACGGTAACTCGTGTGTCTGTCTGTCTGTCTTACTGTTTGTTAACTCTTCAAGTCAAACGGCTGAGCGGATCTGGATGAAACTTGACAGACGGAATTAAGATTAGGACTTTTCATCCCGGGACCATGTTCCTTTGGGAAGGTGCTGGCAGAAGCTAATGCTAATTACTGTGTGGGCCAGCAAATAGCTCTGTATTATTGTGCGGCCTACGGTCCATGCCCAGCAATGGACAAGAGACTACGAACCTGATTTACTGTAATGATAACAGCCAATCTAAGCGTAGCTATTTAGCGCACAGGACTCTGCTCGGGCGAGCGCACCTGCAGCTGCTCCGGCGCTAATACGTTTTTATCTGCACTCGGTTTAACTTAGCCGTCCAGCGTGCACGGAACTTTGTAATGTTTCGTGAAATTATGCAAGACGAATAATTTCTGATTAGTCATTGGTACATGGTCATTCTATAACCATAGTCCTTGACAACTGTTTTCAAGGGTTAAGTGACGATTCAATTGCAAATACCTTCTAATAATTTCAACAATTTTAATGAAGATCAAATTCATCAGGGCTCAGAAAACTACGTCTGCATCCTAAGTCTAAGTAATGCACCAATAAATTGATTTTCATCTTACTAAGCTGGCTCTGGGGCTCCAGGCCAGGAGGTGGGGAGGGGGGGTCCCCTCCCCACCTCCCACCGCGCACCGCTGGTAGTGCGCATCTCTACACATTTAAATATTTCTCCACACAAAGGATTAGCATCTCTAACGCTTCAATGTAACACACTTAGCATGCCTTATTACTGAATTCCTTGCTCTATTTCGTCATGAAGGCTTCTCCTAGTATAGGTAACATCAGGTTCTCCTCCTTGTATAATTTGAAGCGCCTAACATCATGAAGTGGCCTCACCACCACATACCTACAGCACGACTACGTGACTCCAGAGTGAATGCGTCACTCTCACATCACGTATGCACGAACATTACACATTTTTATTCGACAAACAAAGATGAATATGTAAATGAATATTTGACACTTTCATACAACATGTAGCGGTCGCGCTCCAACTGCGGCACGTCCGCGTGGCGCGATGTTCACGCGCCGTGAAGCGGCCTTTGAGTTGTAAGCTTACACATTACAAATCAGGCCATAACAAATGTGACTGTTGTAGTATCGTTCTATTGTCACGTCATGTGTGCTCACTTGTATAAGAACATCAATCATCAGATTCAATATGAGCACAGCCAGTAACGAGCTCTGTTGCTGGCCCGCACTCCGGCATCGCTTGCGGGTCAACAATACCTTCATACATTCACATTGTACTCTACGTAATTACAATGGTCCAACAGCGGGACAAAGACATCTTCGCATAGAGTAGGAACGACAGCTGCTCACTGTGTGCTCACTTCAGGCCAAACAAATATGTATGTAAATACTGCACAATTCCTAATGAGATGTTACTCTTCCCTGCATTTATGGCATTAAACAATTTCAGTCGTAGGTGGGCGCGACTCTAGCCCTGTCTCGGCATGTCTCTCCGGTATTATCGCACTATCGTACATGGTAGTACATCTTGGCATCACTTGAAATGTTATCATGCTCCTAAAGGAAGACATACGAATGCTCGCTTGATTTGATACTCTCCCCGCAATCAGTGTTAACCCAACAACACAAAAACCCGCGAAGCCATAGAAGGCCACAGCGCGGCAGCGTGGAGACTTGGGGCGGATGGAAGTCCTACCCAACTGTAACACAATGCGAGCACACACGTATCGCTCACATACGCACAAAAACAAGATTATTCTCGTATGCAGCAATACGGGTCATGATTTATAGAGAATACAAGTATTCTGGGTTGGCAACAGTTCGAATATTTAGTTTTAACACTGAAACCGTTATTATTACATTAAAGAAAAAGATCTATTTTATTCGGAGTGTGTGTTAGTATGTAGGTACTAGTTGTAATTTTCCTGAACTGAGGATGAAAGTGCAAAGTTAATTTAATATAACTAGTGTGCCGCACTGGCTGCACAAGTCTACCTGAAGTCTTAATAAAAGTAAATAGCTATAGAAAGTGGTATGTAATTGATCAGTCGGCAGCGGTCGGGCCGGCCCGGGGGGCGCCGGGAACCTGTCGGAGTAGGCGCGGGTTCGGCTATCAAGTTCAATAAGAAGTCTCAGCGCACCCCGACTCGGACACGGGTGCTGTCACTACAAGCTGGCCGCGCACTGACAACGCCCGCGCGGCGTACTGCACAGTTTACGACTACGACTGTTGTGTAAGATAGGTAGACAGAATACACCGTACTTTATTGTACACCAAAAATAGTTACACAAGACTTTTACACAAACAATTGTATCGCATCGGTACGTAGACGGTCCTATCGCTGTCAGCGATACCTTCCAAATAACTTTTCGATGGACTGAAAGACCTTAAAATAAAAAGAGGGTAGCGCGGGATTTTATAAATGTATATGATTGAGCCTTTCCATCGGTACCTCAGTCGGTAAAAACGGAACCCTTATAGGATCACTTTGTTGTCCATCTGTCTGTCCGTCTGTCAAGACCCTTCGTCTCAGGAACGCGTGGAGGAATTAAGCTGAAATGACTACTCAGGTCTGTTACCCCTTGGGGCAGTGAAAAAATCAAACTTCTAAGTCAACGCAATCTTAAGATAAGGCCCTTTATGCTCCGTTTATGACGCATGTGTTGACGCTCGCAAGGGAATTAAAACGTTTAGGGTACTTCCCGTTGACCTAGAGTCATGACATTTGGCAAGAAGGTAGATCTTACAGTACAAGTACAGGAAAAAGTGAAAATTGGGATTTGTAGTTTTATCATGTAAAACATGTTTGTGTAAGAAATTATTTGCGATAACAAACTTATATTTTCGGTTAAAGAATTGACGTGACGTACATTGATGTATGGGAAAACATTTTGTTCAACAATAAAGTTAAGTTTGTCCTTCAGTCTTACCGGGAGGGTTCCGATCGAGTCTTGAATTTTTTGCTAGTAGGTATACTCGTACCATACTCTGAAAAAATCAAGACTCGATTCGAACCCTCGGTGCGTGAGTAAGACTCGTACTTGTTTTCACCTATAGTGGGTTCGATTCCCGGTTTAGACAGGCGATTATTTAAAAGTGCAGTTCGTATTGTTTTTAAAATAAAAATGAAGTCTTAATTCAGTTTTTTTTCTATTAACAGTATTTACGGTACTTTCCCTCTATGTGGCGTAGTTTTGGGACGCCCTGTATACTACCATGAACATAAATAACACAAAACTATTAACGAACCCCCCATCCCCCTTGAATATGTGAACTCATTCACATATTCAAGGGGGTTGCTTATTTTTATCTAAGACAAATCTTCTCTCATAAAGATCAAACTACCAAAGAAATAAGTGCACGTATGTACCTTTAACCAACCTGGAAAATACTGGTGTTAAGTGACCAGTATCTTAAGTGATGAAATCCACAGAACTTAGCACAACAATCAAGAGGAAGGTGTTAACAGCTGCATCTTACCTTGCCTCACGGACGTGACACTCGGTCTCTTACCGAGTGCCATCACAGAGGTACTCGAACATGCTCGAACACTGTCAAAGAGCCATGGGAAGAAGAATGATAAACAGCACAAAGGAAGATGGAGTAAGTTACACAACTATAAGCCCGAGGTAACAGATGAGCTCACAAAAACAGACCAACTAAAATGGAGATTGACCGCACATACACTGAGAAGTAACCAAGAAAAGTGGAGTAAAATTGTCACGGATTGGTGCCCTAGAGATGACAAACGAAGAAGGGGAGACAACATTAAAGATGGGAAGACGAACTAAAATTAACAGCGGGTCCCAACTGAAGAACGGTCGCTTGGGACCGAAATCAATGGAGGATGTCAGAGGAGGCTTTGCCAACAGGCACGCTGAGCTCCGAGACATACTGTAAGCGAAACGCGCTCAGGATAAAGAGGCTGATTGAGATTGAGATGAGCCTGATTGAGCCTGCGGGAGAGGGCTGGATGTTTAAGCAGATCATTCAATTTTGAAAGACTATCAAACTAATAGCCCGACATACAAATAATTAGCGGTTAATGAGCACTGGTCACTGCTCGATGGAATAGTCACTGGCATTTACACTATCACTGTACTCGGAGTACTGTCTCTAAAGCACATTTAAAGCTCAGTTGATAGACAATACTCTATGTGCGTGGTCGTAATACGCACTATGATAGTCGTAGCGCGTTACCTTTATGTTTACAGCGGCTCGTCGGCGGCTCGGGCGCTCATCCCGCCACAAACAACACAAGGTGTGCTAAACACAACAAGTCATACATTCAGAACTTTCAAACATACTTATTCAATTTTTCTTTTATTATATTTTAGTGCCAAAAATATGTATAAAAAGATCGTTGAACTGTCTCAAACGAACTATATAGCGATAACGGAAACCGGATACATTCACATTTCCTTTCTCCATAGCATACATATTAATATGCCCGTACGCTTTCGGAAGCTTCCGTGCGTTATAATGTATTCGTGTATTTGTAATCTGCCGGTAATTGAACGTAATCCTCTTGTTTGTACTCATGCGGGCTCAGCCCAGTCCATTCGGTACACAATATATTAAATGTAAACAAACGATCGCTGCGGGCTAATCCTGTGTTCTTAAAAAAAGGATTAATTATAATGCGACACTGGCTCTGCTCAACCGCGGGTTTGTTCGGCGGTAAGTAACGAGCACGCGCCCCGGGCCCCCGGGCCCCCGGGCCCAGTGGGACGGACGGAGCCCGACTGGCGAATTTATTAATGAATACTGCCGTTTTCCGCTTGCGCCAAACTAAATCACAACGTCTGCCATTCAAAATCACCGTTTATGAGCCGTTTCCTACGCTACTAATAAAATATGAAAACATCCGGTGAATAGGTAAATACACACGTACAGTCAGCGACAATATTCGATGAGCAAGTATAAAGTGCCAAAAGTCGTCAACACCTAAAACATCAGTAGTCGCTAAACAGCTTTGCCCACAAAATACGGTGAACAGATCATGGTTACAACGTTCGATGATAGAACATGAAAACAAAACGTTCTGAACACGCCAATGTGACAAAATTCAAATGTTCAGGTTATTTTGTTTCACTGCTTTCAAGATGTGCGGTTCGCTAAATATAATGGGAAGTATTTAGATAATCCACTAAGTAATGTAATATTCATAATTCAATTTAATGATAAATTATTATTTTTTCTGCATCGTTTTACCCAACTGAATAAGAAAGAGGGTAATGTGTTCGAGTATATTTATTTATTTGTTACAGACTGTCTGCCTAAACGCTTTGATAAATATTGACATATTATGAGGTAAATTAAATTGTTCTAGACATCTGAAGTGACATATAAGCATCTATTAAAAAAAAAAACAATATCTTTGGCGGCCGCTATTATTTATTCAGTCGTTTTTATTTGTGATACACATCCCTCTATTCAAGCAGGAGACAGAATTGAGCTAGGCCAAAAGGCACCATCGCAACATCGCATCAGGAATCGCAACATTACCAAAGCCACCAAAGTCAGGCTCGTGCGAATTTCCCATTTTTCATTACGCGGCAGAGACGTGGACAGTGCGCGAGTTGATATAAAGGGGAAGATAGATGCCCTGGAAATCTGGTGCTGGAGGAAAATGCTCGGGATATCGTGGACGTTGTTCCGCACAAATGAGTCCATCCTCCAGAAGCTAGGCATCACGCAGCGTCTGTCGGCAGTCTCGCATACTGCAGTACTTTGGTCATGTCTCTAGGCGGGGTAACGACTCCATAGAGCGACTGGTCGTGCAGGGAAGGATAGAGTGAACTAGATCGCGCGGCAGGTTACCTATGCGTTGGACTGATCAAGTTAAATCCGCACTAGGAAGCCGCGTATCTGATTGCGCCAGACAGTCTGCCAACTGGGAGAGATGGCGGGAGATCGTGCGGAGAGCTGTGTCCGCCTCTACCACCGAAGTGGACGCCTCGACGTGACCACGACCGCTCTGTCAAGAGTGAAACGACATAGAAGAAGAATCGGCAACAAGGGCCATTACAATTGGGTTAAGCCCAGTTGCCAAGCACCACGAATTATATATTAACACTAATACCAATGGGTCCTAAATTGTGAGCTACTTTTGATTCCAGTAATAGGTATGACAAAATCGATTGAATGCACGGCAATTTGTTCTGGTTTCTACAAGGTCCGTATGGTAAACAACTCCAGATGTAACCTTAATACTATCAAACATAATATTGCGTTCAGTTTGCCAAAGAATACACTCCCATAACTTGTGATGAGCGGAATATTCGTATTCAATGTCAGATGTAGAACATTGACAAAAAGGCGGTTTCCGTCTTCTACAGATTGTACTTCGGGGAGAGTGTCCAGGAACTCCACGATCTCATCCCACCGGCCCCCTTCTACCATCGGACATCTAGACGCACTGCAAGTTACCATCCCTACCTTGTTGCTATTCCACCAATTCGCACTAAACGTTTCCAAACGTCTTTTATAATGCGCACAGCAAAGGAGTGGAAAGTCTCTGCCTGCGTCTGTGTTTCCAAACGCATACGACCCTATTCTCTTCAAAATAAGAGTGAACAGGCTTCTTCTGGGTAAGCTCGCTCCATCGTCGACTTTGTCTCTGTCATCTATGACCTAGACTAGAGTCAAGAGCAAACCCATATTAAAAAAAAAAAAAAAAAAAAAAAAAAAACGGCGAAGCCACAAGTTAAAAGAAAATAATTTACTATTAAAGTTGCTATGACCTGTGAGAAATTGGGCAACACAGCAATCCATGTCCTAACCAGTCGCTCACGAACGGATGGGAAGGTTTGGTGGAGGTGACGGCCTTTGATGGAACTTTCCTACATTGCCATTTGCATTGATACTGTCATGCTGAATATCAAAATAAAGGGCTCGAAGAGACTATTCTAAATGTGTACATAACGGAGGACATAAATAAAATGCAAATATAAAAACCCGACAGGGTCCAAACAAAGTCACTTATTAAACACGGAATAGTTAACAATAAATTTGAACACCTTATGTTCAAACTTATTTTTGACTACTCCCTTGGTCTCGCAATCGCAAGCGCGACTGCCGAGCGCGGAGTCTTGGGTTCGATTTCCAGGTAGGGCAATAAGTGTTATTGAGTTTTTCCAATAGGATTTTTTCTGTGACAGCCCGGAGTTTAGAAGTTGGTGGTGTGACACCCTCGTGTCTCGGTGCGCACGTTAAGCCGTCGTCGGTCTTGCGCCAGATCTGTCCGGTCGTGCCAGGTTGCCGCCCCATCGGAATATGAGAGTGATGGAAGAGGGAGTGCGCACTGTGATTATAATCATAGACTAATGCTTTAATATTGTTACGAGCTTGGGGTTCGTAATAATAAAAACAGCCGATTAAATTACCAAAATGACACTTTAATTTAACAACACTAATTACCACTTTTAACTCACTAATTATAACACACAACTTCACCACTGATCACTTTAATCGCACTTAAAGTTCGCTTTCGAAGTATTCGCTTGTATCGCTAATCCAATACTGACTCGGTCGCGGACAACGCACTCCTTATATAGGACAGTTAGTTCTAGAAACTTCTATTCTCGAAACATCTGGAATGTACTCGTAACTACCGCTACCGACTGACCAGATATCGAGAAGTGTAGAATGTTCTGGCAAAGAAATAACTAGAAGTTACTTGACTCTACTAGTTCTGCTACTCGATACTAGATGGCGTTAGTAGTAACTTAATGTACCCGACGTTAATTCTGGCGCGTAACAATATGTCTCGCGCCGATGGCCCCCATGGCCGAAATTGGTCAGGGGGTGTTTAGTGTTTAAATAATTAAAACACCTACCAAAAACTAGATGCGTCCCCACTTAAGTGCCTCATCAGGCTGTTCCTTGTCTCTTTGTCATTATTTAATGTTTATTTTATTTATTGTCTAAGTACAGTTCTAAATTTTAGTAACAATGTTCGAGCCATAGATACAATTTAATTAAATTATGAATGAGCCATTCTGCCGATAATTCGTTTGAAAGCGGCAAAACATAACTTTATTTGTTATTCTACACTGGTGCTCTTAGGACGTTTTAAATATTATAGAAAATATGCCAATAGAGTCACGCATTTTCAACGCAGTAGATTATTATTCATTTGAATTAAAAATCTACCACTGCGTTAAACCAAACAAAATATTGTTTAGATAAAGTAGGAATTCTGTTTCGAATTTGAAATTACCTGACATTATAATTATTTGCTAATAGAAAGGAGTATAGAAGGATTTTATTTCGAAAAAAAATACGAACTATTTCGATTAAATAAACTTATTTTTAAATAAAAACCAGAACGACAATTACATAATTTTGTAACATTGGTGTGTTCAGTATTTTTGTTTACATGTCCCGTCACCGAATTTTGTAACCTTGATCTGTCCACTGCATTTTGTGGCCAAAGCTATTCAGTGACTTTTGTTGTTTAAAGTTGTTGATGAGTTTTGGAACTTTTAGATGGTCAACGAATACTATCGCTGACTGTACCTCCGGGTGCGGGGCGAGCGGGGGCGAGGGCAGGGTGAGAGCGGGGCGCGGGGCGGGCGCGAATACACGCTCGAACGATGCTATCGCCTTGTTTATGTAGCGCACCTCGCCATAACACCGCCTGCCCATCCCGATACACCGTACACCGTACATGTAAATGAATTCAGATAATAACTTCCTACACCCGTCTAATATATAATAGAGCGCTCCCATCTGATTGTAATATTTATTTAGAGCTCAGTTTACTCTGTTATTATGTTTCTGCTCAAAGAACAAGACAAATATTTTTACAATCGTTACAAATTAATTTTTTATTTACAAAGGAGTTGTATTTGCTTTTGATATTGTTACTTTTGTATTTTATAAAATGATATCTAAATCGTAAAGCTGAGGGCTTCAAAAGGAATGCTGAAAGGGCAACAAAGTTTGGTATCGAACACCACTGTGAGTCGAGTGTTGTTTCGATGAGTTGCTCTCCCGAGTCCTGAGCTGCTCGAATAACTGAGCACATCGCGGCTCAATACAACTCAACTCGTCGGATTCCAACATTCAACTTTTGTGAACACAAAGAGAGAATATTAAGTCAATCGTCTTGTCAGGGGGCTCGGGGGCGTGATTCAAGGATACAAAGGAACTCTCCTGCTGTGTATAATGATGTAGGTATGTGTAACGCGCAGGCTCAAAGAAGAATCAACAGTGTGCCTGTCAGGAGCGGTGGGGGGGGGGGCTGCAGAACAATTAATGAATAAGCAATGCGCTGAGTGCAACGATGCAAGCCGCCTACCACACCGCGCGGCTCCGCCTGTAATTTAATGTTCCACACGTCATGATCCTCTCCCGAATGCTTAATAGTCACTCATTTACATGAGCCGTTACATTCTATGGGCAATTCGAAAACACAAATACGAAATTGTTTAGTCAGTATAAAAGTTTGGACGCTTTGGCACGAATCGTTCGGACCCGAATTTCCGTCGATAAAAAGTTGTACAATTTGTTTTTATTATTATTCTCGGCCGAGCGGCCGCGGGCACCGGCTCGGGCAGACGTGTCGCTCCATCGTGCGACTTCCTCGTGTTTTCCTTGTATTTTCTGGGCAGTAATTATATGATTTGCTTGACACCTTTCATAAACACGGGTCTTTAGGAACTCCAAGTAGAGAGATATATAATAGTTTTCAGAGATAGTGTTACCTCAACTACGGCCTAATAGCCTGCCGTCAGTTTGAGCTCATCTCGCGTCTCGGTTATGTTAGTTTAAACCGAGACACAAGGTAAGTGCTCACCGTAACGTCGTGAGAATGAGTCAAAGGCCTCGGCGTGGCGGAGCGTGATGAAGGATGCGAGTGACATCACTCGTCCTAATGTTGACGTGTCTCTTACAAGCGGCTCGTTTAATACGTATTCCGTACATTTGTATCTACTTCCCTTTACAAACTAAACTCAGAAATAACTTGACCTTTCTAGTTCAAGTAGAACCGATGTATCTGTTTCCTGTTCATAACATAATAATTATATCAGGTATACCTTTATGATTTTTAAGCGGTGCTTTATTATAGGGAACGATTGTTTTATCAGCTATTATAAAAGCGAGATATCCGACATTTCGTCAGAGAGGACACGTGAACGCAGGCACATAACGCTCCAAGCGCGTCACCCACTTGTTCTGTGGCGGGATAGCCGGCCCATCGCATCGCCCCAATAACAAGTAAGTTGGCCCCTTTAGAGCAGATCGTCGATTACACTGTATCTTTTAACGAGCAGCGACCGTTCCGGCCCGGCCCGGCCACAATTTGTGAACATTCCACTAACTTAATAATCAATGCGTTTTCCTTAAACGGCTTGTTTTTTGCGCTTCATCGCTTTTTTAAGTGGGTACCTACCGACTTTGTTAGGATTCTGTTATGCGTTAGGCTGGATCAGGTTCAAGTAAGTTTTATAAATGACCTGAAGTTGTTTTCAATACTAATAGGCTTTGTTATCGTTTTCTTTAGTTCTTTTGTCCCTCAACTAGTCATAAGTATGCATCTCCAGAATTTCGCAGAAAGCACTCAGTCATGAGTCGTGATCCTCATTACGTGTACAAGAGGTTGGATCGAGAGGACCGAGCCGCTCAACTCAAGTACTTGAGTCAACGAGCTCATGCGGGCACTCTAGTATGTGATGTTAGGCAGGTGCGCGCGGCGGTGGCCAGCCACCGCAATGTACATTATACTACACCACGAATGAGAGTGAACCTTCTACACGTACACATTCGACATGTCCGCAATTTATTCGAACATTCTGTGAAGCTTAACATGCGACATTATAAAGAAGTTAGCCGATGAGCGACATTAGAGAAGCTCAGCCACTGCGGGCCGCGGGACAGCAGGCAAACGACATGAGGACGATGATAGGGATCATCAACCGAAGCACGCGGCGTTTAGGACGAGCATCGAGGACACAACGCGTGTGTCGCTTTAATGGCGCCTTTTGACAGCACAACGCTACCGTCATTGTGTATCACACGTTACATAATGGACGTTTTGAGTACCGACGTGTGCGTGTGTGTACATACTGCTGATACCGCCAACGTGATCGCGCGTTTTAAGGCCCTTATTACGCGTACCGAAATGTTATTACAAAATGATTGTCGACTGCAATGATATTGAAGTACCTATTATACCAATGTAACGTCAATTGTCCTGGAGCTCAGTCTAGCAGACTCGCATTATATTGTAAGTCCTCACTTTATGTGCTGCTCCACGATTAGCGTTAAATCCCAGAGAATTCTGCAAAACTTATAACTTGCAAATGTAAGTATTTCACAAGATGTAAGATTATAAAATCCGCAACGATTTCAATAACAGGATTGATGAAGCGAAGTGGCGCGCAGTAGCTGACTCGGCGCGGTGTCTCCAGGGACGGACTGCGGGCCCCGCACGCCACACCGCCCGCACCGGCGCACCGCAGCCCTCACCGCCGTATCGCCCGCAACCGACGCGAAACACTCCACTCTAATTAATCGATGGTCCATTAATGAGTAAACGATTGTCTTCACTCAAACTACAAAACAACTTCTGTAACGCTAACAAGCTTTTTGTAATAAATCAAATATTGATAACGAACAGTTGTTTTGTAATAAATTAATTTATTGTTAGTCACGAAATGGTGATATTAAAATGATTTCTTAGAATTTCCAGCAACAGTAGGTAGGTCTGTCTCTGATCAGCTCTCCTACGTATACAGACAGCCCGTGCTTTAAAACAGCAACGAAGACACTGAAACTCTTTGTTGCCAGATCTCTGACAATTTATGACTATATATATAGTAATAGGCCGAACAGCATGAAGGTTTTAACCTGTTTAATACATTATGTACGAAGGTTGTGTGGAAAATTCACGGCGACTGCAACATAAAAGGAATACATGAGCCCCGGAGCCGGCGGCCGGCCCTGGCCGCTGTCAGCACTCCACAATACATTTTATAAATTGCCTCCAATGGAGCAAGCCTGCTCTCTTCAACTTTATAATATTCCCGGTATAAGTAGGCCACTCTGAGCAAAGGCCTCCGATACAGAGGTTAGGAGTGAAAGAGTGAAGCCTTTTGTTCGTGCGTCACGTCTCGCTACATTGTAGCTTTGAGATCGTCGGATGACGTCACGAGCGCGTCGGCCGCGGCGCCCGCCTCGGGACGCGTGCAACTAATGTATCCTCTGATACATTATGTACATGCGTAGCTACTAAACATCGTTAAAGCGTTCCTTTTATTTAGGCGTTCCTGTTAACACAAGCGTTAACGGAATAAGTAATGAGAGTATGTAATTATAGACTCGACTCGAAGTGAAGTACTATCGTACTGAGGTAAACGTCAAGTTTACCTGTAACTCGAACATGACACATTGATGGATTGGCAGCCAATGATTACACACCGTGTAATAGCTGTGTGTGTTCTAAATACCACAAAGTTCCGACTACTCGAGCACTACACGGAATTTTGTATTGAAACCTTTGTTTCATCGTTTTCAAGAGGAACCTCTTTTAATTACTGAGGCATAATTCAAAGTAGGTAGTGCAGTGATTGTACTCGGCTGTGTGAGGAATCCGGTATCTGCTTGACCCCGAGGTTCAGGCTGTGCGTTGTTGCCAGCGAGTTGAGAGCGAGACTGAATTTAAGACACGGCACACCTTTTTTAAAGCTAACCATGTACTCTCATAATGATTAGGATAAGCTCATAAAGTGATCGTGACAGACAGTTTTGGACTGACCGACATCGACAGTTCAGAAGTGGCTGTAAATGGTTTATTTGAAATAAATGCTATGAATCTTGAATCTTGGCAAATAGATCCAGACAGTTAGTCTGCACACTGTAGCAGGCTGCGCTGTGTTAGTCTGCACACTGTAGCAGGCTGCGCTGTGTTAGTCTGCACACTGTAGCAGGCTGCGCTATGTTAGTCTGCACACTGTAGCAGGCTGCGCTGTGTTAGTCTGCACACTGTAGCAGGCTGCGCTATGTTAGTCTGCACACTGTAGCAGGCTGCGCTGTGTTAGTCTGCACACTGTAGCAGGCTGCGCTATGTTAGTCTGCACACTGTAGCAGGCTGCGCTGTGTTAGTCTGCACACTGTAGCAGGCTGCGCTATGTTAGTCTGCACACTGTAGCAGGCTGCGCTGTGTTAGTCTGCACACTGTAGCAGGCTGCGCTATGTTAGTCTGCACACTGTAGCAGGCTGCGCTGTGTTAGTCTGCACACTGTAGCAGGCTGCGCTATGTTAGTCTGCACACTGTAGCAGGCTGCGCTGTGTTAGTCTGCACACTGTAGCAGGCTGCGCTATGTTAGTCTGCACACTGTAGCAGGCTGCGCTGTGTTAGTCTGCACACTGTAGCAGGCTGCGCTATGTTAGTCTGCACACTGTAGCAGGCTGCGCTGTGTTAGTCTGCACACTGTAGCAGGCTGCGCTATGTTAGTCTGCACACTGTAGCAGGCTGCGCTGTGTTAGTCTGCACACTGTAGCAGGCTGCGCTATGTTAGTCTGCACACTGTAGCAGGCTGCGCTGTGTTAGTCTGCACACTGTAGCAGGCTGCGCTATGTTAGTCTGCACACTGTAGCAGGCTGCGCTGTGTTAGTCTGCACACTGTAGCAGGCTGCGCTATGTTAGTCTGCACACTGTAGCAGGCTGCGCTGTGTTAGTCTGCACACTGTAGCAGGCTGCGCTATGTTAGTCTGCACACTGTAGCAGGCTGCGCTGTGTTAGTCTGCACACTGTAGCAGGCTGCGCTATGTTAGTCTGCACACTGTAGCAGGCTGCGCTGTGTTAGTCTGCACACTGTAGCAGGCTGCGCTATGTTAGTCTGCACACTGTAGCAGGCTGCGCTGTGTTAGTCTGCACACTGTAGCAGGCTGCGCTATGTTAGTCTGCACACTGTAGCAGGCTGCGCTGTGTTAGTCTGCACACTGTAGCAGGCTGCGCTATGTTAGTCTGCACACTGTAGCAGGCTGCGCTGTGTTAGTCTGCACACTGTAGCAGGCTGCGCTATGTTAGTCTGCACACTGTAGCAGGCTGCGCTGTGTTAGCCTGCACACTGTAGCAGGCTGCGCTGTGTTAGCCTGCACACTGTAGCAGGCTGCGCTGTGTTAGCCTGCACACTGTAGCAGGCTGCGCTGTGTTAGTCTGCACACTGTAGCAGGCTGCGCTATGTTAGCCTGCACACTGTAGCAGGCTGCGCTATTTTAGTCTGTACACTGTAGCAGGCTGCGCTGTGTTAGTCTGTACACTGTAGCAGGCTGCGCTGTGTTAGTCTGTACACTGTAGCAGGCTGCGCTATGTTAGTCTGTACACTGTAGCAGGCTGCGCTATTTTAGTCTGCACACTGTAGCAGGCTGCGCTGTGTTAGAGTGCACACTGTGGTAGGCTGCGCTGCATTAGTGTTCACACTGTGACAAGCTGCGCTATGTTTGTAGATACTTCTTCTTCTTAGCGTGTAATCTAATTGCCATATTAGAGTGATTACATTTTATGTTTAGCCCAGTACTCAGCAGCGGCAACACCATTCGCTAATTTCGCGCTACATAAGGACCTCACATGTACAGGTGACAGGCGCAAGCCAAGAGGTGGGCCACACAAACACTGAAGATCGGAGCCTACGGACCCCCACCTGAGGAGGTGGGGGTTCTCGGTTGTGGACGCGAGGCGACGCTTATACCACCTACGGACGCTTATGGACACTTACGGACACTTCCATTCAATTAGCACCGTCTGCCGGCCATTAGCTCTAAGCGCATTACCTCATTCGGCCGCGATGAATAGGCACTATTCCACCAAGCTTCGAGCCACAGTTTTGTTTTAAGCTCAATAGTACCTCGCACACTATTTCATTTCACAAATGCTCGGTGCTCGAAATAACCGCCACCGGATGTAGTAGCACGATATGTAGCTCCTATACTCGACAGGTCATCAATAGATGATCTGCCCGTCGTTTCTGTAAAAAAATTCGCCGTCTTAACTTAGGTGAAGTGAGCTGTCATCCCAATGTATGCTCGGACAGCTCAGAAACAGCTCACTTCACCTAAGTTATCACGATGAGATCGTTACAGAACAGCAACCGATGATGATGATTTGATGATGTATGTTGACGATTATTATGACTCATAACTGTTGAACAATCATACAAACAGCAATAGGATTAGCCATATCGGCTGCGACGCCCCTGTGCGGTCTGGTGGCGGTGGTTCACGACACATTACTACCGTTTACATCTACTTGTAGCTGCAGTGCATTGTGCAGAAGATGATTAATCATTGAGATCCGGCGCCCACTGCTGAGACGGATCACTTGTCCGGAGAGCTGCAGGGAGCGGGGGATTCATCAACGGCCACATGCGACTGCCGCCGGCACAAGGACGCTCTGTGCCGGCACGTACCAGAGCGAGACCATCGCACAGAAGGAGCACTGTGCACTGTCCACAAATCCTGTAAGGTTGACATCTGGTCTAGCCAGAACATATAGTAACCGGATTTACAACTAAACAACACCAAATAAAAACAAAGAATTGCATCTGTTTAGACACTTCTTTGATGGCAAAGGGTGAGCTTATCAACTTGAAACTCCTATGTTTTCTTGTGTAAGTAAGACATTTTTTTATCATTAACTGCCAAACTTAAATCCGCTGTGTTATAAGGAATCTTTGCTTGTTATGATTTCATTCCTTCTTCCTATACATTCCAGTGCATACATGGCACTATGTCCCCATATAACAGTTTGCATGTTGTTGTTTTGATTTTATGTTTTTTTTTTAGATAGTTCTTTTGTTTTCTTTTAGACCGTAAGAATGAATGTTGTACATATAGTGCAAGCCGTATTTACCTATATTAGGCATACATACCAGCACTCATATTATGGTTTTTGTTTCTTACTTTTAGTTGTGAATGTACTGCTATTGGTGTACCCAATAATAAATAAATAAACAGACGAACCTTCTGAGTTCGTCTAAGATGTAACCTCTGTAGTGTGCGCCCTAATTACACCTGTCGGAGCGGGCTTACGGACTGCCGCACATTAAATAGTAATGTGTCGGTCCGTGTGTGTGAGCAGTATGAACACACAGCAGACACGTTCCCCAAGAACAACGAGAAAGCGTGGTGTCCTTCTTCAACAACACTCGGCCTCTCCTTAACAAAATCCTCTTCACTGGTTTTCTCAGCTTCTAGATAGATATATAGGTAGCTGAAACTAAGCCAAAAATGAGTACCTACTTACATATTGTGTTACAGTCAAAGGTATTTTTAACAATTTTCAAATATCTTTGAAATGACAAATAAGATTGCGCTCTTACAAAATATCAAACTTCCATAATCAATATTTTATCGAGATATCGCGCGAGACACAACTTTACCGGACCGCCATTACGCACTAATGGGGGTAGTGGTGTACCAGCGCGGGACGCCACGGTGTGCAGCGGTTAATTAGCGGCCAACTATCGGCTATCAGGAGCCCGGGGCCCGGGGCCCGGGGCCCGGGGCGCGCTGACGAGGGTCGCCGGGCCCCCGGGTGGCGGCTCCTTTGTTAACGAGATGCGTGCTTATTCTGTCGCTGACGCAGAACGCGGCGCGACATATCTTATTAGAACCAAGACGTGGGTCGCGGCAGTAGAACATATTGTTAACATATGATAGTTCCATTGTTCTCATTCAACAAAGTCGCCTCAATTAAAATAAATTAACATTTATAGACCAGTTTTATTCGAAAACTAGCTGAACCAACAGTCATACAAAAAAAAACCGGCCAAGTGCGTGTCGGGCCACGCGCAATGAAGATTTGCGTACTTACTCGTCGTAAGCCATGGCCAAATAATCAGAACAAATGTTACTGTATCAATACAAAGTTACAAGTGCATGTAGTTTTAGTTCATTTTCTATGGAATTATTACGAAGTTTTTACGTATCCAGTTTCATTTTATAAGTTGGTCGACTATTCAA
>NDFZ01004619.1:0-20725 GCA_002192655.3 Mamestra configurata | reverse complement strand
AACAGCACTTTAAAGCTTAATATATCGCAAGCGACAGCGTTACCAGCTTCTTATTTTAGGAGTATTTATATAGACTGATAATTATGTTTAAAATGTTACAGACCATGTTGATACACAATCGTAACCGAGTGCAGTGGTCATTTAATCTCAACGCAGTAACAGAGTCATACATAACACCAATTTTATAATTAAACATCTGCTACAATATTGCGTAGCACTTGCTACGCCGTAGCAAGCAAGCGCTACGAACGACACGCTACGCCATAGCTCGTTCTACGAGTTCCCAATGATGTAGTATCGCTACGGCGCGCGGCAAGAAAATGTCCATCGTAAGTACGTGGCGCGGTTCGGTTACATCGTAACTTGGCCGTAACGCCGTAACACCGTAATGTATTCCTGCCGCTCGAGGCGTACAATACGTCCTGCACGTACTCGTAGTTCTCGCAGGACGCTCGTACGACCATATGGAAATGGTATTGCCCGGTAGAGTGTGAGCTGGCGGAGTGGAGCGAACACTTTGTAGTAGTGTTCGTGTTGGACTGAGTAAATCGCTGCACATGTGCACACGTGCTCGCGTGGCTGCTCACATTGGGAGTGGTTCGTTGTTGGACGACGTAACAAAGACTTTAACTAGTTTTCAAAACAACAAAAAAAGTTAACAGCGTCGAGGACGATTTATGTTTTTGCTAGATTTAAGTTTGTTGTTAATGTACGTAGATTATGAAAAAAAGCTGCCTTTATAATAACTTAACAAAACATATAGTTTCAAAAGCACAAATAGATATTTCATTTGGAACAATGTAACTCGCTAAACAGTCGAGTAAAGCAAATGCGTCGTGCCGCGGGCGCTGGCACATCATTAACGTATCCCAATCAACATGTTCCGTTCAGCCGTTCATTCGTTCACTCGGTCACTGAATGTTAAGGGATTCGTTTGAGCCGGTCCGTGAGCGATGGCTTGCGGCGGCGAGGCACTTCACCGGTGTACCATATATGTGCGCGCGTGTACCATATATTGGAAAACTGATGAGAGACGGCCCGTGGAGTAATGTGAACCACAGGCTGAGATGTTCGCGTCAGTTCACGTTACTTCACTCTCTTCGACTAATATTACATGGGATCAAAGACGCTAAATATAGCAATGAGTAAGGTCAATGTCCTGCGTATCTGATATTTTTAACGAGCTCCTGCTTGCGGGTTGTTGCACGTAAAAATCTACTGTACCCTTTCAAAATACACAACGGTACAGTCGGTTGTCAACATTATCTGACCCACCCTAAAAACAAACGAATTTGGACCCTCTACCTGTAACATTAAGGTTTATTCAATTTATATGAGCTTATCAGGCAAGTGCTCGTGAATTGAACAAATACAATAATAATACAGACACGCAAATTTGATCCTTATAGCGACAGCATTAGGTTATAATAATATGTTATAACTACTTGTTATAGTATAAATTAGTGTAATAGCTAATTTTAATAAATGCGTTCAAGTAATTCTGGTCTCGTGGTCTGCTTATACGACTGAGAAAAACAAATTGCGAGATCAAATCCTGCGACGAAGATTTTGTTTTGCTTTCAATTTTAGAATTTATTCCAAAACCATTTCTTGTTTTATTGTAAAGAACTATACACGGATAATCTTCAAATATAAACTTACTAAAATGGTAATATTTTTGCATAACTTGTAATAAGTGGGTAGTTGAAAAATAAATATTCGTATTCATTATAAAACTGGTATCCAGGTGCTAAAAGGGTATGCAGTGACTACGCGCAAGCATATTTTACCTTCCCTGACTAAATTGCAAAAACAACGTCTCTTTTCAATTTTTTTATTTTCTATTTTATAGGTAGTTTTTTATTATCATGTCTCAATGGAGTGATTATTTAAAAAAAAAACTATTTGCACGAGGAGTAGTTTATTCTTGCACAGCACAAGCAACATTTGCTTGTGCTGTGCAAGAATAAACTTTATGAAGTTACTATATGGTTCAAATTCTTTAGAATATTGCGTCTAGCATTACATCTAAAATCAAATTTCAATACGGTTTTTAAGAGTTGAGTTGGTCTTGTGGTTACTAAGGTAGATCGGTGTTCACCGTTGCCTATGTTCGAAACCAAGTATGACCTAACGTCAGCTTTTTGCTCAGCTGTTTTTTTAAATTATTTTACTACACTTTTTTTTACATTTCTTTAATGGACGACGTAGGGTCTTGTCTTTTTAAACGGGCAGTTTGTATAGAAATAGAACTATCCGATTGCAAGTTTCAAATGTTTATTATTTCATTAAAACACTTAAGTAAGATAAAGTAAGTAAATGCTCATAAATTTCCAAATTAATATAAATTTTATGCTAGTATGCCATAATCAAATCTAACTATTTATAAACTTAAAAAAGGCATGCTTATGCTTAAAAGTTTGTTATCGAGAAAATGAATTCATGTGTGAAATGCTTTACAGATTTATAGCTGCCTATATGTAGTGAATAAACATGTTATTTAAATAGAAAAATCTATTCATAACAATAGCATCACCACATAATCTGCAACATTTTAATGGTTTAACAATAAATCCATTGAGCATTTACTTACATGGTGTGTTTAAAAATACCCTAGATTAATTAGTAGCGGAGTGGCGCACCGTCCCCTGCTATAACTTGCTGTAAGCGGCTACGCATACCGCGCACAATATTCCAACACAAATCTTTACCTCTCATGTGCTCCCAAGTCGATGTCACGATCTCAACCAAGTTGTGTTTGTTTCGCACTTCCGTTGTATCCCAATTTAAAACCATTTGACCCCATAGATTTTCTATAGAGTTCAAGTCAGGACTTTTAGATGGCCAATTAATAACTTTCACACCTTCTTGAGCAGCTAACCAATCCCTCACAATGCCTGCACGGTGGATGGAGCAGTTATCATTCATAAAATAAATATGTGATGTTGGATAGGCAATTCGCACAGTCGGCAGCATGACGTCACGCAGAATCTCCAAATATAAACTACTATTAAACCTACCACCTACTTCCACCAATTCACCAGGTCCCATAGACGACATCCAGCCCCAGTAGCCCAGGGTTATTCTACCGCTGGTTCTACAAGGTAGCAAGCACTTCTCATTGTAGCGTTCTCCTTTCCTTCGCCATAAAATAGAATTATATATTAAAGTGAATGTAATGGTGAAATAGCCAACTACGCATTCATTAATCACAATCAATAAAATAAAATAGGTATAAAAACACTTACTGCTATATTAAGTCAACGACCATCTCTCTAATTCCAACATTCTGCTGTAAAAATATGATTTTATGTTTAGTTTAGTCATTAAGTTGCGACATGATGCTTTTATACACCAAATTGCTTAAAAATACTAACGAGTTACGTGGAACGATTTACAAATGTGTGTGCGCAGTCACTGCTAAGCTTAGTGTAACTTTTGTCACTTAGATTAATTTACTATCTACCTCACGAATCAAATATATGTTTTACTTCGTATCCAAACATTCTTCGTAAATATAAATTCTGTGAACTTAAAGTTTTATTATTTTACCCTCCTGTTTGCAAGATAAGTTATTAGGCGTAAATCATATTGGTCGTTCTTTAATAATGCAAACAATATTGTAGAAATGAAAACAAATTAAAAAAGGCACTGATGATAGGTGTACTGTGATTTCGAACCCACATGTGGTTCGTCGTCAATCCAGCATCAAATCTCTAAGCCACAAGAACTTGTTAAGGACTCGCGAAATTAAAGATTGGGCTGTAAATATGTAGTGTGACTTAAAAGCTTTTCAACTTTAATGTCAACGAGATAATGATTAAAATAGCTTAACAAAATGATAAATAATGCCGGTGGCTCCGACTATATTGCGTGGGTTTAACGTTACGTGTTAAAGATCAAATTGCGTGTCTGTATTGTTATTGTATTTGTTCAAGTTCACGAGCACTTGCCTGATAAGCTCATACAAATTGAATAAACCTTAATGCAAAGGCAAAGGATCCAAATTCGTTTGTTTTTAGGCTGGGTCAGATAATGTTGCTGTTTCTAGCAGAGAAATATTTTATAAATCGGAATTCTACAAACAACAATTATTAATTTCAACCTATTTGCTTAGAATTGCTTTTGGTTAGCTTTTCAAGTTTCTGTCTCTACGTTTCCTAAGTTGTTAGTGGCACGCGCTGCGGACAGAACCCATTGGAACACACATGTATTCAATATTCTGCTCTCTTACGAGTACACCACTCATCAGTGTTTACAAGAGTCAACACTGCTTGGCGTAACATGAAGTCACATGAGACACTTTTTCACGATAAAAAGTTTTGAATTGTTCGAAAATAACAATAAGAATATAGGTATGTGGGGATTGCAGCGGGTGACGTTCTGTACTTACTCCCAACCACAATGGGAGCAGACTATATGCAAATGTGTTTGTACAGGGTGAATGGTTATTGAGTGCGTTCCTTCAAATAGGATGTTCTAAAGCTAATTTGTAACGATTGCATACGAGACGCAATTGAAGGAACGTACTCAATCACCAGTCATCCTGAATAAACAGAAGGCCACAATATGACCATATTAACTTGTTTGTCAGCAGTACACATAATATCTCGTAAAGTATAACTGTGGCGTGTAGCCGCTTGTCTATCGACACACGCAGACCCCTGTGGGCCGGGCGCCTGCGCCGGGTGGCGGCGCGCGATATGAAGCGACTTTATCAGCGCTGAATGACGGCGATCAAGAGCCGCCAGGCACTCGCGCTACTCTGCGACACCTCTAATCTCCGGATTACCAACTCGCCGCGACGGCAGCTCTCGACAGCTGACTCTTATTTCCTCGTAAACATTTAAATCGTTAGCTTCAGCTTGCCGCGTCACAAGTTGCTCGCGGTCTCACATTTCTGAAATATAATTTGATTTGACTTGATTGTAATTTTCAAGGTTACAGTTTTACTTTGACATCGCCCTTATTTCGTAGAAATAACAAAACAACGAAAAAATCCCTGATTTTCGTAATTCAAGAGTTGAATTAGGTATTTTTTTGACCGTCATGGCGTAGTTGTCAATCAATCAATCATTTATTTATTTGCAAGCATGGCTATTGGTACATAGATGTTCTACTTTACACAGTATAGTTCTCCATATTTTACCGTCGCAAGGGCATGCAAATAATATTGAGTTCACAAATTAAAATCAAATAAAAAATAACCATACAAATTTAAATCACAAAAATTATAAATGTTAGATTTATTTAAATAAATGTCATGTTAAGGTCGTGTGGGGTCGTGTTAGGTGTAGGTGTGTTGTTGTACTGTGTTGTAAGTACTCCACGTATTTAGATTACAATATACAAACTAAGTTCTTTACTATGTGTAGCCCTGTCAGTCTACTGGAACACAACAATACAATGTCGTTAACGTACTGATACTTACTTCAAATGGTGACAGGGACGTTCGTAACGATCACTGTACGATCGAGTGAAGCGGAGCGTGTGCTCTGCCTGGAGGGGATACGTCGTATTCTGCAGTGCATGGAGAGTGTTCCTAGAACCCGAAATATGCCCCGCTGCTGTAGTGTGCCAGGTCATGTGTTTGATTCCAAAGTAGGGCAAAGTAGTAAGTTTTGCATCAGGAATGACTGCTACTAGGGTTAAGAAGAGCCCTGAAATTAGGTTTGAACCTGGTTGAGGCCAGCAGCCACCCGCTGCCACTCAAGTCCATCAATCATGTAAACATAGGTCTGGTTACAGATAGTATATTGAGCCAAGGTTTATAATTTGCATGCATTTCAGTTCTGTTTCAAAACATTATTTTACTTTCTATCACATGGGACTGCGAGATGTAATACTATAGGTACCAAGTAAAGGACAGTGCGTGATGAACTCTTGGTATAAGAGCAAACAGAATGTAATGAAGGTTGTTAATTAATGTGTATTTAATCCGCGCCGGTCGCGGCGGCTCCGGCGCTAAGCCGCCGACATCGCACAGCCGCTGCAGAGTTACCCCCTCCCTCAGAGAGGGGGAGCCGGATCAAAGGGCTCACCGCGCTGTAACGCCCCGCTCTCCCCACCACCAGTATTTTTTTAACCCAAGTTGAATTATTAAAACGTTATTAAATAATTTTATATGTTATAACGCACAACATTACAAATTCCCTTTTAATTCGCGGAAGAGTGATCTGAAAGGTCGCACTATTGCCTCAGCTTCCAGGTGTGTCTCCTCACTTATTCAAATGTGTTCTACAAAATGTGATATTAATATTAGTTAAGCTCCCAGCAGCCGTCGGCTCTGCCTGCCGCGCACGAATCGACGCGATTCATCACATGCTACCGTCGGCGTCGGGCGAGCTATGATGTAGCCGTTACCTACGACATTCAAGAGCCTCCAAGTGAAACAAAACAAACATTCCAACGTTGAAAGTTATTACAAATTCCCGACAGATATCCAACTTCAAGTAACTTTAATGCTTGAAAAATTATCTCAATCGAACATCCGCGTAAATCGGAAAGTTCCGCCGGCGTCGAAGAGGTTATGAAGAGCTGGCGACCGCGAGGGGTGTAACGGGAGGGGAGTTTGATCCGACCACTTTAAGGAAATGCCTTTGAAATACTCTCTGGCGAGCGAAGTTGGTAATCCCTGGCCGGTATGCGCGCCCATGAACCGGGGCTCGGCGGCTCGGCGGCGCTCGGCGCAGGCCGGGGCGTGCGTCGGCACAACTCCAGCATTCTCACAAGCTTAACGGTCACGGCTTTCTCATTGACTGCTGGAAATAAAATTAATTGTTTTGTTGTTTAGATTGTGCCGATTGATATTACAGATGAAGTAATGAAGCAGTGCTGCAAAGTTCAATCGAGGCAGGTGACCATCAATACACGAGTGTAATAATATTTAAATAGTATGAAACAAGATTGTAAAGCGTTAACCTGCCTCCCATTCAGACCAACTGATGCGGCAAATGATATACATAATGTAGTTACAGTTAACGATAAGCAGATTACGAGATAAGCTCACACATACGCACACACGCACACATACTGTACGTAGATGTTAGGTACCTATGTAGTGAACCCGATCCATCCACTAAATGCTATCTCAGGTAAAGCGCGGGAGAGCGGCGAGGGCGCGCGGTGCGGCGCTCATCCCGGATTTCACAAATTGGCTCGAGTCAAATCCGCGGCTGCGGACCGGGACCTCCGGGCTTTTCTTAGGATTTCCGGCGGCGAGTCAGCGACAGCTCCCAAAAAAAACATTCCTGACAAATATGAAAGGTTCGTGCGGCCGCGCCCTGCCGCGCGGGCTGGCGCCGCGCCGCCGCGGCCGTCGACTGTAATGTTACTCAGGAATAAAGTCACGTCGGCTACTTTTGAGGAACTTATTGTGAAAAGTTTGCTGAAAGGCCGTTGTGCGACGACAAAGTGCACGTTTCCTAATTAAAAACGTTCTCGACAATGGCGTCGAAAAATCAAAGAAAACGTCAGAAGAAATTATCAGAATATGCATAATAGAGTTGTCGCGTGCAGCGAATGGATTAAGTTCCAGACATTAGCATTGCGGAATGGCATTTCTTATTAAGTTCAGTTATTGTAGCGCGGCGCCGGAACGCCTGATCTCAGCTCAATTTTTAATTAAGAGCCCCGTTGTATAAATAAATCCCCGCTTCTACTTTATTTTAGCGCTTCGAGGAGATATTGCTTGTCTTTTTAATTTCTATCCCATTGACTTCAATAAATCTCATTTCTTGAAAAGAGCTCCTCTTACCCGCACCCTTTCTCAGGCCCCTCGGGCCCCTCGGCCCTCTCGGGTACCTGGTGCGGGCCCCGCTCGTGGAGCCGCGCTCGTCCGCACTAAACCCGCTTGATTTATTGAATAGACTTTGGCACAATGGACACCATTCACTTGTTCAATACTTTCAGGCTGTTTATTCGTTGATCATCACAATCCATCCTAACTCATCGCGCACGCGCACTATACTCTCGCCACTAGCTGAGCGTCGTATCGAGAGCAGCAGCTCGAGCGCTCCGCCGCCACCGACTGATGTCTAAAAATTGTATTTATGTTCAATAAGTAAAAGTGTTAGAAAAAGATAATATATTTATAAAATATCTAGCATTTAACCAGTTGCTAATTATTCCACGTTTCGCCTTAAATATGTTTAGCTAATAAAATACGTTATTTGTCATTTCCAGTATTTGGAGCTGGCCAACAAACTAAGTATAAGTTAGTGTCTCACAAACAAGCGGCGTCGACTGGTACACTCGGCTCGTGGTGCACTCGTAACTCAACGCAAACTTTTTTGTTTTGCACGTCGATCAATTTGTATGGTAATGTTCACGCCTTACATCGCCAGCGAGACGAGCGAACTTTGAGCGTGAAACTTTGTCACGCAATAAATCTGTCGATAAAACGCCGGGAGAGGAAAACACGTTGAGTGGTGAGCGCTGGTGGCGCGTGACCGTGCGACTGTGGGCCGCGACATGCGACGACACGTCACGTGTGTGTCGGTCAGTCGAGCTGTCGCGGCGCGTCGACGTGTCGCGCGACGTCTCTAATAAGCGACAGTGACGCGCAATACGACATGTCGCGGATAACGCGGCTGAAGTAGTTATCAGAAACAACTTCAACCGCGGTTATCGTTGAGCCACACACTACGAGGTACTCGTTGTTTGGTAGAACTGATCGTCTTTGTGGGAAAATATCGTTTTGTGTTTGTCGGTACCAGTTGGTAGGTCCAGTCCAGTCGACCATCAGTGGACGTGCACGTAACTAAACTGCCACATACGAACCACAAAAACATCTGTGTAGATACACTTTGACCTTAAGCTAGACGCAAGGTCATCGCGTAGTACGGGATTTCAATAGGATAAGAGGTCAGTTTATACTGGTTTGTTTACCACTGATGTGAGGTCCCCTGTACGTCACCTGAGGAGGCTATCATTGCTCGAGTCAGCCTACCTACTAAGATAGTTCGTTGGACCTGTACCTAAACACAAACTAAGAAACTAGTCTGAACAAAAGAACTCTATTATTTTGGATTTCTTTTCTTACATTTCGCGCCACAAGCTCATGTATACATACTAACTAATGTATTTTGCAACACGTCCACACTCCACACTCCCCGCCAGAGTCATGATTTCACAACAATGTTCAGTTCACTGTAGTGACTACATCAACACTGTCTCAGAAATGGAAGCGTTTTGTACGTCGCGCAGTCGCATCCGCATCGCTCCTCGGCAGGGGCACAGTAAGTACTGGTGTTGCTGCGGCGAGGTCACCCAGTGCAGTGCAAGTCATCCGTACGAGCGGCAACAACGCGCTGCAATCCTCAACGCTTGGTGGTCGACGGGAAGCCGGTAAAAAGTGCAGCGGAATATTTTATGTAACATTCCGCTGCACTTGTTCTCGCCTTCCAGCGAGGTGTTGCGTGGCAGCACGTTCAGTCGTTCATTGTCGCCGCCACTCCTGCCTAATGGCCAATGTCGGGCGCGCTCTAATTAAAATTTCGCCGGTTCCGCAGAACACATACAAAGCGGGCGCGTCACATATTTCACGCGCACATTGTGTGTGTGCCGCCGCGCGGAGCCGCGATGAAAATATAATACAATGCCACGCGCCGCGCGCTTGTATGCCTTCTATTTACTTTTCTTAAAAATAAATGTACATTCTGCACCAACTATAACTATGATGATAATAGCAACATTCAGTTAACAATAAATTGAGTTGGTACCTGCAACTAGTAGGACGTGTGTAGACGACCCTTGGCCGTCAACCCATCCGTATGACGAGCGGCGTCTTTATCATTAGCATGCTAACTGGTTCACGTCAAATCACGTCTGATTAGCGGTCGCGGAGCCTAGGCCCGGAGGGGGCGAGGGCAGCGGGATTGGGAGGCAGGGAAGTGCCAAATCCCGCTGATCCCGATCACCAGCTGTACGACGGCTTCGTAAAAAATACAACCTCGCAAATGTCCTGATATCAATAATGCAGGAAATAAGTCTCGCAAAAATGATACTTTACTTCAAAGCGCCCTTTCAGCGCACGCTATTCACGCCACTATTTCTGAGGGATAAGCATCAGATTCGCGTAAAGCCTGAGATTTTTACAATTCAAAGAGATGGCAGGTCTCGGGGGCCATTTCGCGCTCGTCTCGAGGTAATACGTTAGGCTGCGTGCACGCGAGCGACACGCGCGACACACGCGACACACGCGACACACGCTCTACCTGTCGGCGATGCGGGGACATCGGTCGCGGGACCTAACTTGCCTACTTTATCTGTGTTGACTCAAGGTTCAGAGCTGGAGGCTGCGCCAGAACTCGACTCACCTTTGTTGTAAACTTGATTGATTCAATAAAATAGGATGAGTAGTAAAATACGTTGCATCAGCGGATAGATTACGGAATTCAAAGAGTTTTAATGCGAAACTTTGCGTATATTTTCCTGGAAACGAGAAATGAGAAGGTTAAACATAGCCCATGTTGTTTGAAATTTATCCTTATCACGATGCCATAAGCTGTGTTTCAGTTTGAGAATGAAAGTAGCCGTTGTCTTCTCCTGTAATTTGCGGAGGGGGCATCCTCGACTACGTGGGGTTTCAGCTCGATTTGCTCTGGTCTTGGCTTTGAAAATAATTATGATCTCATTCATAATTATTAGCCATTGAAATATCCTATTATATTATTTGAATGCTATTCTATGATGCCTGCTCACACTAATTTTGAGTTTATTTCCTGATTGTAATATTGACAGTACTGATATAAAAGGTACCGGAAGATGCAGCATTGGCGCGGTCTCCCACAAGGTGGACCGATGACCTGCTGTGGATCGCGGGTAGCCGATGGATGCGAGACGCACAGGAGCGGTTGTTGTGGCGACACGCGCGGGGAGGCCTATGTCCAGCAGTGGACAATTAAGCAATTAACAAAATTAATAATTACGAAGTAATATTATCATACCAAAATTTCCAGCTATTTTTTAGAACTAAGCACATTCTAGAGGAAGTAAAATCAACTTTGCAGCACCAACCGAAGAAGTTATGCAATAAGTAAGAATGGACTGCCTCAAGCTAAGACCTGTTTATTTATGTCATTTCTTAAAAATATATATTAGTTTCCGCACTTTACCGCATAGTAAATATATATTAGTTTCCGCACTTTACTGCATAGTAAATATATTTTAGTTACCGCACTCTACTGCATAGTAAATATATTTTAGTTACCGCACTCTACTGCATAGTAAATATATTTTAGTTACCGCACTCTACTGCATAGTAAATATATTTTAGTTACCGCACTCTACTGCATAGTAAATATATTTTAGTTACCGCACTCTACTGCATAGTAAATATATTTTAGTTACCGCACTCTACTGCATAGTAAATATATTTTAGTTACCGCACTCTACTGCATAGTAAATATATTTTAGTTACCGCACTCTACTGCATAGTAAATATATTTTAGTTACCGCACTCTACTGCATAGTAAATATATTTTAGTTACCGCACTCTACTGCATAGTAAATATATTTTAGTTACCGCACTCTACTGCATAGTAAATATATTTTAGTTACCGCACTCTACTGCATAGTAAATATATTTTAGTTACCGCACTCTACTGCATAGTAAATATATTTTAGTTACCGCACTCTACTGCATAGTAAATATATTTTAGTTACCGCACTCTACTGCATAGTAAATATATTTTAGTTACCGCACTCTACTGCATAGTAAATATATTTTAGTTACCGCACTCTACTGCATAGTAAATATATTTTAGTTACCGCACTCTACTGCATAGTAAATATATTTTAGTTACCGCACTCTACTGCATAGTAAATATATTTTAGTTACCGCACTCTACTGCATAGTAAATATATTTTAGTTACCGCACTCTACTGCATAGTAAATATATTTTAGTTACCGCACTCTACTGCATAGTAAATATATTTTAGTTACCGCACTCTACTGCATAGTAAATATATTTTAGTTACCGCACTCTACTGCATAGTAAATATATTTTAGTTTTCGCACTACATTGCATTGTAAATCGATATGATTACGAAAATTTAGATTTGTGTATTTCATATGGTCAGCTTTAGCTAAGTAGAACAAGAGCATGCGATGCAGCGTACGGTCTTATGTCCGAAAATATTAAGGTTAGTAAGAGGAATGTAATCGTAAATAAAATGTATTTTGTTTTTGTGTTATGAAGCCTATTACCTACTTTTATGATATATACACAATATTAAAACCATTCTGAGTGTGTTCATACCCCTTAAATATTTGATTTAAATGAGAACAATAGAGCCGTGTCATCAGCATATGACAATATGACACCATTTTTGAGAGCCAAGCTGCACAGGTCATTACATAAATTAAAAACGCGCCTCAAAGAGATGTCAGCATAGGAGACGGGGCCCACCAGGGCCAGAGCCTGCCAGAGTTGCGGAATTTGTTTGAAAAAGTAACCGCAGCCCTGGAACGCAAAAGGCGTTAGGAGGAACACGGATGGGTTTTAGTCAGTAAGATTTTGACACTCCCTTCCGCTCCGCCTAGAGCAGAAGGAGTCATTTGATGATTTCTCATCCATAAAAAGGTATACCTAGATTTACCTTGAACGGCATACCAATACGAGATATTTATTATTAGCTATTTTTATGAAAATTAAGACGAGATTATCAACTGTAAGTACTGCGAGCCACGACCACAGTCCACACTACGCACGGCCGCAAGGCTGGCCAACAAATGACCCGCGCAGCAGTGAAACTGTGCCCTTAGGTATGTCCGACCATTTAAACACAATACCATTGTACTAGCTCACATCCATATTGGGGATACGGATGTAAGTTACACATGTGCTGCAATGTCGATTTACAAATGTGAAGACGACTCAGACCGAGACGTGTCATTACACGGCCCAGCCCTGACCGACTCTTCCATCTTAGGTAGTTACCACCACACACCATCTCACACAAGCATCAGTTTATACATAATCTTGTCATCAATGATATATTTATTCTTGCAAATAAATATATATCATTCATTAATCTGCTGCTGGATACGTTGACTGTGTGACAGATATCTGTGATAAGCTCTGCAAGGATGAGGGCACCACCCCGAAAGTACGTATATAATACGTCTCCGCGCCATATATAAATGACAACACCAAGAATAGAGTTATCATCGACGGCCAGTTATCGCTAGTCGTAGACCAAGCAGAAATAAGTATTATTTCAGTTTGAAACATTTTCAATTGAATTTGTCTCTTGCCTCTATCTGTTGGGGTTGGTTTCCGCACTTAGTCCTGATGTTGGACCATTGTGCGTCTCTTGCCTCTATCTGTTGGGGTTGGTTTCCGCACTTAGTCCTGATGTTGGACCATTGTGCGTCTCTTGCCTCTATCTGTTGGGGTTGGTTTCCGCACTTAGTCCTGATGTTGGACCATTGTGCGTCTCTTGCCTCTATCTGTTGGGGTTGGTTTCCGCACTTAGTCCTGATGTTGGACCATTGTGCGTCTCTTGCCTCTATCTGTTGGGGTTGGTTTCCGCACTTAGTCCTGATGTTGGACCATTGTGCGTCTCTTGCCTCTATCTGTTGGGGTTGGTTTCCGCACTTAGTCCTGATGTTGGACCATTGTGCGTCTCTTGCCTCTATCTGTTGGGGTTGGTTTCCGCACTTAGTCCTGATGTTGGACCATTGTGCGTCTCTTGCCTCTATCTGTTGGGGTTGGTTTCCGCACTTAGTCCTGATGTTGGACCATTGTGCGTCTCTTGCCTCTATCTGTTGGGGTTGGTTTCCGCACTTAGTCCTGATGTTGGACCATTGTGCGTCTCTTGCCTCTATCTGTTGGGGTTGGTTTCCGCACTTAGTCCTGATGTTGGACCATTGTGCGTCTCTTGCCTCTATCTGTTGGGGTTGGTTTCCGCACTTAGTCCTGATGTTGGACCATTGTGCGTCTCTTGCCTCTATCTGTTGGGGTTGGTTTCCGCACTTAGTCCTGATGTTGGACCATTGTGCGTCTCTTGCCTCTATCTGTTGGGGTTGGTTTCCGCACTTAGTCCTGATGTTGGACCATTGTGCGTCTCTTGCCTCTATCTGTTGGGGTTGGTTTCCGCACTTAGTCCTGATGTTGGACCATTGTGCGTCTCTTGCCTCTATCTGTTGGGGTTGGTTTCCGCACTTAGTCCTGATGTTGGACCATTGTGCGTCTCTTGCCTCTATCTGTTGGGGTTGGTTTCCGCACTTAGTCCTGATGTTGGACCATTGTGCGTCTCTTGCCTCTATCTGTTGGGGTTGGTTTCCGCACTTAGTCCTGATGTTGGACCATTGTGCGTCTCTTGCCTCTATCTGTTGGGGTTGGTTTCCGCACTTAGTCCTGATGTTGGACCATTGTGCGTCTCTTGCCTCTATCTGTTGGGGTTGGTTTCCGCACTTAGTCCTGATGTTGGACCATTGTGCGTCTCTTGCCTCTATCTGTTGGGGTTGGTTTCCGCACTTAGTCCTGATGTTGGACCATTGTGCGTCTCTTGCCTCTATCTGTTGGGGTTGGTTTCCGCACTTAGTCCTGATGTTGGACCATTGTGCGTCTCTTGCCTCTATCTGTTGGGGTTGGTTTCCGCACTTAGTCCTGATGTTGGACCATTGTGCGTCTCTTGCCTCTATCTGTTGGGGTTGGTTTCCGCACTTAGTCCTGATGTTGGACCATTGTGCGTCTCTTGCCTCTATCTGTTGGGGTTGGTTTCCGCACTTAGTCCTGATGTTGGACCATTGTGCGTCTCTTGCCTCTATCTGTTGGGGTTGGTTTCCGCACTTAGTCCTGATGTTGGACCATTGTGCGTCTCTTGCCTCTATCTGTTGGGGTTGGTTTCCGCACTTAGTCCTGATGTTGGACCATTGTGCGTCTCTTGCCTCTATCTGTTGGGGTTGGTTTCCGCACTTAGTCCTGATGTTGGACCATTGTGCGTCTCTTGCCTCTATCTGTTGGGGTTGGTTTCCGCACTTAGTCCTGATGTTGGACCATTGTGCGTCTCTTGCCTCTATCTGTTGGGGTTGGTTTCCGCACTTAGTCCTGATGTTGGACCATTGTGCGTCTTTTGGCTCATTCTAGTTTACTTGATGGAACGGTCTTTAGGTTTGATTTGGAAAGCTCTTCGCATTTCTTGCTTCATTTTTCTCTTCTTAGGAAATCTTCACTATAATAAGCTCATGATAAATAACTGCATATTTCTGAATTTTTATTAATTTAACTATAGATTTCTGGGAAAGTAGTTTTTATAAAGTTTTTCCCCCATCAAAGTAATATATGTTTACAGTTTTATGTGTACACTAAGCCGAAATTTAATAGTCTGTGGGCGAGATACATTCGAGCAGAAATAAAGGATTGCTGCGAAACGACTAGCTTTAGTTTTGGTACCTACCTGTGGTATGAAAACCGCTGGAAAATAAATGTGGTGCGCAATGTAACGTTAACACTCGTATTTATGATATGTCCTCATCTTATGTGAGATATACAGGGAGATTTTTTTTAATGAGAGTCGTTTCCTTTAATTTTCCATATGTTATTACTTCGCAGAATTTAATCCTTAGTAGGGACACTTTAAAAATTCACCCTGTATGCTACGGTGTGTTATATGTATACTATGGAATGGAGGAAGGGAGGTATTATAACATTTTCAACGTAACAACTAAAAGCTGGCAATTCTACCAATTTTCATTGACGCATTCGTATCTCAGTCGCGACCTGTCAAAATGTATGACAATTGTTAGTTCGTGGACATAGTCCATGATTATAATCGCAGACATTTGTATCACTACGGGAACAATTTGTACCCACCTAACTCTCGGCTTGATGATGGATCCTTTTAAACTATGTTATGTACACTTGTACAGTAACAGTTGGCGCACACTGCACAGATACCGTCAGTCAGTCATCACGAGAGACGCCAACAGTTGTTACAAATACACCGTTGTTCAGTTGATTAATGCTAATTCCTGTCCGACATAACCAAGGGAAGGGAGATTATGACGAGACACACATACCGAGCGCGCAGTACGTGTGAGCTAATGAGCTGTCGGGCGGAGATTAAGTAATAGCCCCCGGCAATACATCTAAGTGAGGTGAAAGCCACTCCAGCGCAAAGCTAATCAAGTGATCCGTCTTGTGGAGTGCGCCCCGCTTATCGCTCTCAGCTCACTGCTCTCCGCTCACCGCTCTTAGGGCGCTCCTCTCAGCTTTACTCCAGACATTGTAGCATTAGACAATAACATTATTTTCCGGGAATCGATTCCAGGACGCTCCGCAGTACCCCTTGCGACCACTACACCTACGCATAAGTACATGTTTTTAATTAGGTTACAATAACGGAGCCTATTATAATGACGACGCTATTATAGATAGCTAACCTAGCGCACAGACAACAGACACGTTGCTCACACTTTACTAACGTGGACGTTAAATTGGCCTTGTTTTAGATCACTACAAAACTGTGATGTATTTCATTCGTTCGTTTAAAAAGTTATTTCAATATATACTGTATATTTTTACCCGACTGTCCCAGAAGGAGGGTAACGCTTTATGTACACACTATTGTCTCCTCCCTGTACTGGGATCTTAATGGTGATTTAGCACCATTTTATTATTTTTAATGTTTGAGTAAAATAAGAGAAAAAGAGACTACTACAAGCAACAAAAAGCCACACAAAAAGATTTATATTGGCAGCAACAGTAAAGTGTGTGTGTGTGCGTCCGCGGGCGCGATATATTGCTGTAACAAAGGTGCGGCTCTTGACGCGCCAGACAGTTTTTCAATTGGAGTGATGATAAGATCCGGCGCGAGTCGGCGCCGGCTCACTAAATCATACGACCCTCGCCTCGGGGCGCGCTCATTACACACGGCGCGAGAGCGGAGCGGCGCGGCAGAGCAAGGCGGAGTGGAGCGCGGCGCGGCGCGGCAGAGCGGAGCGACTTAACGCCTCTATTTGCACTGTGTAAACCTTGGATAAGAGATAACGGACCTCATTACACTGCTTTATGAACTGTTTGAAGCCTCCTACATTCGAGTGTCTATGAACAGAAATATCGACCTTTATATTTTAGAGGTTTTGTGTCGGTGTAAATAGGCGAGTAGTATTGCAAATTGGTAAGTTGCGGCGTGAAACATTATCGAAATGTAGAAATAACTTCATCAGTCACAGTCACAAGTTATCCCTGTACTGCGGAGTTTCAATTCAATAGAATTCGGGGTCAGCTTTAATTATGTTATTGGTAGGTAGGTACTGGTTTCCTTACCACTAACGTGCGGCCAACTGTACCTACAGTTAGGAAATACGATACGACAGACGACAGACTTAGACACACACAGACAGACTAAGTTACCTTTCCCGCACTTACAGAAGATATATTTTTAAGGTTCCGAATCTCTATATGAAAAAATGGAACCCTTATAGCAGGGATGGCCAGCCGGTCCATCGCGTCCATCGCGTCCATCGGTCCATCGACAAAATACAACGTACAACTATACAACGTATTATACGTATATAAGTGCGCAACTATATAAATAGGTTAGCTTAATAAAAATAGAAAAAACATAAATAGTAGAATAAATACATAAATAGGTAAGTTAATAAACATTTACCAAAATAGTATCGGTAACTTAAAACTGAATACTGCTGGACCTTCATTCAAAATTCAAAAGGGTGCTAAACAGGGCGACCCGCTCTCTCCCAAATTATAAACGAGCACACTTGAGGAGATATTGAAGACACTGGCAGCCTCGTGGACGACTAAAAGCATTGACGTCGACAAAAAGAGGCTGACAGACTTCCGATTTGCCGGCGACGTTGTCCTTTTCACCACCACAGCTCTAGAACTCCAGATCATGCTCCAAGAGTTGAGCACAGCTAGCTTCAAGGTAGGACTAAAACCCGGGTCCCAGCTAATGGGACTCTATTTGGGCGGGTCCCGTAAGCCGCATGCACTGTAACCGCCGGGGAAAGTCTCCACGCAAGTGGGTGTGGGTGGGTGGTGGGCCTAAGGCGGCCCAAAAAGAGGTGGCGAGACGACCTGGATGCATACCGTGAGTATCGTGAGTACCGTGGTACGAGGTGGCGCGAGAAATGAAATCCTGGAAGGATGTAGGAGACCTTTGACCAGCAGTAGGACAGTGCAGATAATTGAAAAAAAAACAGGTTAATAAAATAAAAAATACTACATAATTGCAAATTAAACTATACTGTTCAAAAAAAAATGAAGAAGTATGTAATTGGTAGATCGCACAGGACCTTCTAGGATCACTTGGCTGTCTGTCTACCTGTCCGAATGTTACAGCCGATTTTCTCCGAATCAACAAGACCGATTCAGTTGAAATTTGGTACACATATAATCTTTTGTGACCCAAACACGGACGTGTTAAGAAAATAAATAAAATTTAAAAATGGGGTCACTTTTTGGGGAAAACTAGAAAACTTAGAAAAACTATTTACAACTATACCGTGAGAAATTTGTGAAAATGCTCACAATACGCCCGTATTATGAGCATTTCGAATATATATATTTCACAATTTTAAAACACATGGTTTTGAAGTTATTAAAGAAAATAGATGAAAATTTACCATTCCCCCCCTTATATCCGAAAAACTGAGCGTAAAATTTAAAAAAATATACTGAGGTTTAACTAAGAGGTTAACCTACACATAACAGGAAAACTTATAAGAAGTCTATGGCAGCCATTACACAGTCAAACTAGATCGCGACCCGACCTAGGTCACGGACCGCAGCAGATTGATTGATCTTGTTGCGACTGAAACGACACGAGACGTTCAATCCAGATCACATCAGTCCGCAGTTCGCTACCGTCAGATGAACAAGCGTTTATATTACTAACTGGGTTTTGATAAGAGAAAAGCTTGTGTAGCAATAATTATTGCTTCTGCTGTGAAGAACAACGTTGAGAGGAAACGTTGGCTCAAACCATGGTTACTAAAGAGGAACATCAACTTGTTACATGAAATTCATAGTACTGAGGATTATGCAAATTACTGCAGGATGTAGGGTGCTTTGATCATCTGTTGGAAATGATTACACCACACTTGTTAATATTATTTATTTTTGTAATACATGACGTGATTTAAAAGAGTGTACGTGGAGTTTTTTGCACGTTCTTCTCCATACAGATCTACGTACTTTCGAACGTGCAAATAGCTTCATGTTTCTGACTGACCGATCTTGACTATTCAAAAGTGCCTGTAAATGGTTTATTTGATATAAATGCTTTGAATCTTGAATCACTGCACGTCTTGTAGCGGCATCAATGCCGCCACATGAAATCACTAAAGAGGCGAAATATGTACGGCAACAAAAATAACCGCAACGCCGTCTGTCCTGTCACGACCCCAGTATCCTGTGCGACGAACTACCAATGAAATCCTGCATCGCGCAAACAAAGTTCTCCGTACGATTTGAACATATACAACTGTCCGAATATCATCGGGGCAGTTGCCCACCAGACACAACAACCGTCTGGATCCGTGGATCAAATCATGGATTAAAAAAAATCTAGATATTTGTGATACGATCTTGCGATCCGTCAATCCAACACGTTACACAATCAATCTACATCGCGATCAATGATCACGATCACGGACCGCGATCTGGATTGAACGTGTAATGGCTGCCTATGACTTTAAATTAAAATGTCAAAAAAATATATTCGTTCGGAACATTTCGGAATCTTTTATTCGTTCGGAACATTTCGGAACCATTTGCACGCGAGTCCGACTTGCACTTGGACGGTTTTTTTTAAACGTCGACGTTTCCGTTGAATATGATCGCGCAGTACGAACACAGGTGAGGGCGAACACCGAAGCGATTTGAATAAATGAGCCTGACCAGCAAACCTAATGCCACTGAACAGAGTAGTAGGTAGTCAATTGTAATGTAGTTCGCTAATTAATGCGTTTTCTCGTGGCTAATAATTAGTAACGTGAGCAGATTGTCAGACACGCGAGGCTTCAGCCTGCCGCCGCCGCACCGCGCCGGCAGGCTCCGGTCGGGTCGGGTCGGGTCGGGTCGAGTCGAGTCGGGCGGCACTTCCTCTACAAATATATCAAATTTCGCGTATTATAGTAACAGAGCCGCGGTGGCAGCCATTTAAATACGAAGTTAAACGAAATTAAATAGCACTCCTTTGTCTTCCGTGGAATGAGTTACAATCCTGCGCTATTCCCAGAAACAAATATTACATTATAATTACTTTGAAGCGTTATTTAGTTAAGCTTCAGAGTTTTTTCAGAAAATTAATTATTTTGTTTTCGCTCGGTGGCTAATAGAGATTTGTAATGGTAGCAGCGGCGCGGGTACGAAGTGGTTTTAAATTCAAGTTTTGCCTTACGTGGAAAAAAAAATGTTGCTATTAAATAGGTACTTACCCTACACAATATACTTGGATCAACCCTTCTGGCTGACTGGTTGGTTACTACACTATAAAATGTGTGTGTGAGGTGACCCGGACGGAACAGCTGCCTGCAGCCGGCCTCATTTAGATTAAAATAACCAAAAAAAAATTGACGTGTAAAAGAGTTACTTGTACCCTATTTGCAAAATAAATATCATTTATGATTTGGCCCAATCGCTGAACGCATAAAATCGCATATCTCAGACGATAACTTGTAAAAGTCTTCAGAGAGTTGTATCATGAAGCTCTGTGATGTCAGCTGCGGTGTGGTGGGGGGTCAACA